>PVHX01007131.1:19403-36864 GCA_004024805.1 Geosciurus inauris | reverse complement strand
TTATTATAGAAAATTGCAAGCATAGACAAAAGTATAGAGAATAGTAAAATGAGTTTGCCTTATTCCACACCCATAAGGATCAATTTCATCTATACTTTGCTGTCTCTTCATTTCCCTATCCTCATTCCTTTTGAAGCTCAATTAAAAAAAAAATCAGATTTTTAATCTTTTTTCATTTTTAAAGTAGAGAAGTTTTGGATTTTGACTCACAATATTTTGAGATGTCTGAATCAGAATAGAAACACAAGTACTTGGGTGATTAAATCTTTAAATTCGATTCTTGGTATTTTGAATAAAAGTTGATTCTTAGGCCAGTTTTCCAGCCAAGCATATCTGAGGCAAACTTAGTTCTCCTAGATTTTCTGCTTCACTTTTTAATATAAGGTCTTGTGAGAAATGGTATTTTTTATTTACTCTTTCAATTGTGAACCAAGAATTTGAGGTAAGCATTTGGATGCTAAAAGCTTATTTTAAAGTTACTAAAGAAGATAATGGACAGTATAAATTTCTTTTGTGATAAAGTAACAATCTTTTGTGTAGATTTTAGAGTATGGGATACTTATCAGCCAGAAAGCTAACATTACAATTAGAATATATAATGGTGAATATTGGATGGATAAAAATAAAGGTGTTTTGTTTTTGAAAAATTATGTAAATTAAGAAAAGAATATTTTGAAATTTTAACCAGGAAATTTTGGTGAATCACTCTCCTTTCTTGTTCATGAATTTTTCAGTATTTGATATCATTTGTTATTTTATCCCATAGCCGAATTAAGAAAGTGGTTTCCATCTACGGTAGCAGCATTGATGTAGAACTCCAGCAGAGGGCAGTAGAATATAATGCACTTTTTAAAAAATATGACCATATGAGGTAAGCAAAAGAAAATAAGCAATGCCATGTGCCTCTTAGCATCCTGAATAAATTGTCACAGTCATCCCTGAGGGAGACTCATTCCTTGTGCAATAAATGGGCCTCCCAGCCCTATTTAGTTCTCATTGCTTGGTTCCTTCTGTCTTGTCCTTCTTTCGTTCTGCTTCTAGCCTCTAAAGAAATGAACTAACAGTGTTCTTTCATTCTGTTGCAACTCCCCTGTCCCTTTTAGGTATGTAAAGTTGGGCAACATTTCCATTTTATTTGGTTAATTAGTGGGGGTTGTATTGTTTACAAGAGAAATAACCCCATGCACATCCCATTACTATTAACATTTTGGTGTTTGCCATTTTTCCTTCCATTACATAGTATGTATGTGCACACACACACACACCCCGTACTGGGGATTAAATGCAGGACCTTGTGTATGCTAGATAAGCACTGTACCCTGAGCTACATTTCCAGTCCCCTTTTAAATTTTATTTTGAGACAGGGATTTCCTGAGTTACTCAGGCTGGCCTTGAATTTGCTAACCTCCTGCCTCTGCCTTTTGAGTAGCTAGATTACAAGTATGTGCCACCACCATGCCTGGCTATATCTACCTATTAATTTACCTTTTTTTCATCCCACTCTCTTTACCATTGAAACACATGTTTTGGCATTTAGGTGGACACTTTATTTATGCAAAGTTTCTTGCCTGCCCTTAATCTATTCAGGAATTTAGGTCATGTATTCTTATAATCCACCTGCTGTGGGGGGGGGGGGCAGGGAGAGTGGACTCTTCAATATACTTAATTAATAGTGATGGTTTTGGGTAGGGAATCTATGTTAACTGCCTAGAATTTAACCATTTCAGATTCTTCTAGGTCTGCCCTACTTGAAAGAATGCCTGTTATGGAAAAAGTGACCACAAATGGCCCTACTGAGATCGTGCAAACAAATGGAGAGACAGAACCAGCTCCATTAGAGACCAAACCGCCACCCTCTGGGCCACAGCCCACAAGCCAGGTAGCCTCACACTTGTTTCTCTGGGGTTCCTGATGATCTTATCTTGTAACTTTTTTGGGCAGGGGCGCTGATTACTTTTATGTTTGACTGTTATGTATGACACTGTCTCAAATGTTTTTGAATTGGTTGACGATTACCTTCATTATTAAAGTATTAAAAGTGCCTTGCATTAGATGGAGTTTATAGACAAATAACAAACTGAGGTATTGTTTTCTTATTTAGGCGAATGATTTATTGGATTTGTTGGGAGGAAATGACATAACACCTGTTATTCCAACTGCACCTACAAGCAAACCAGCTTCTGCTGGTGGAGAACTTCTTGATTTGCTTGGAGACATCACCCTTACAGGTAAGGCTAGATTAGAGCTATTAAAGCTTGGATAGTGGTAGAGGCCTTGTGGAAAGACTACACTGAACATGAACTATCCAGCATATGAATTAATTGAAGATGGAAGAGGCTGAGTACAAAACAATGATAGACTCTTTACAATATCTGGGGAAAAAGCTGCCATGCTAATGATCTATGAAGATAATTCATAGAGATTCCTTGAAGACTTTTAATTTTGAGAGTAAATTATTTGTAGTATTTTAAGATAGAAAGGGAAGAACTTCCTCTTTTAGGGTTGAAAAGATTATATCCCAAGTCATTTTCACCTTTAGTTGGTGTATAAAGACATGACTTTTTCTAGGTTTCTTTCTATTCATGGTTAGTTTTTAATAGCTGTTGCCATTTTTGTTGAGACATAACATGCTGCTACCTACCTTTCTTCCTCCTTTCCTCTTATCCTTCCTATTATGAGAGCAACTGAAGGAGAAATTGTTCATAATTTTAATTCAAACATAATTTTTCATTTGGAAATATTTTTTCTTGTCTTTTTTTTCTTTTTTTAATAATGGTAGACATTTGTAATCAATTTGTTCTGTAATAATATGAATCCCTGTGTTTGAGGTTATTACTATGGAGTATAATTTTTGTCCTAAATTGCAGTGTGAAGTATAGTTGAAAAGTTAAAAAGTGTGTTCTTTAAAGGTAATGGGAAGTTATATCATATACGACCCAAGTAGAAAACAGCCATAGGAGAAGGATGTTGAATGGTCAGGTAGGATCACTGTCACAGACTAAATGATTTTTCCTTAATGTGGAAGGCTCCCAGAGCTTATGATTTATATTTGTGTCTTAACAAATTTTCAAATTATTTCTTGTCAGGTACTTTTGAGTCATTTACAAATACTCAATTTCAAATCCTCAAATGTGAAAGCTATACTGAATAATTAGAAAAGCACATTAGTAGCCTTCATAATTATAATTTTTAAAAAATCCTTTAAAAAAGTTTTTTTTTTAGTTGTAGATGAACATAATATCTTTATTTTATTTTATGTTATGCTGAGGATTGAACCTAGTGCCTCACATATGCGAGGCAAGCGCTCAACCGCTGAGCCACAACCCCCAGCCCCCATAATTATGTATATATATTTTTGTGGTACTGGGGATTGAACTCAGGGGTATTCGACCACTGAGCCACATCCCCAGCCCTATTTTGTGTTTTATGTGGAGACAGGGTCTCACTGAGTTGCTTAGCACCTCGCTGTTGCTGAGGCTGGCTTTGAACTTGCAATTCTCCTGTCTCAGCCTCCCAAAGAGCTGGGATTACAGGCTTGAGCCACCGTGCCCGGCTTCATAATTATAATTTTAATGGCTGTTTAATATTGTATCAACAAGTTTGCACTATTATTTACTCACTTCCTTACTGGTGGGCATTTTGTTTGTTTCTAGGTTTTTCTTGTCTAGATTCTTCAACAAATATCATTACATCAATTTGTCCTTATGTTAAGATTCTTTCTTTTTTTTCTTGTACTGGGCTTTGAACTCAGGGGTACGCGACCACTGAGCCATATCCCTTGCTCTATTTTGTGTTTTATTTAGAGACAGGGTCTCACTGAGTTGCTTAGTGCCTCGCCGTTGCTGAGGCTGGCTCTGAACTTGTGATTCTCCTGTCTCAGTCTCCCAGAGTGCTGGGATTACAGGTGTGCACCACTGCGCCGGCTAAGATTATTTTCTTAGACAAAGTTACTTAGTCTTTCTGAATCTAATCAAAATAAGGATGATTAATATTTACGTCATAGGATATTGATGAGGACTGCTGACCCATTCAGTGTGTGACACATAGTAGGCACTTGAAAATATTATTAGCAGTTGGTTTCCTTAATTTATATGGTCATTAGTTTGTAGAGCATTGTATATTAATTTTTAAAAACCGTAATGAAGCTGAGTTTGGTGGTGCATGTCTGTAATCCCAGTGACTTGGGAGGCTGAGGCAGGACGATTGTAAATTTGAGTTCAGCCTCAGCAATTTAGTGAGATTCTATCTCAAAATAAAAAAATATAAAAAATAAAAAGGGGGCTGGGGCTGTAGCTCAGTTGTAGAGCACTTGCCTATCATGCGTGAGGCCCTGGGTTCGATCCTCAGCACCATATATAAAAAATGAATAAAATAAAAATTCATCAACAACTAAAAAAATATTTTAAAAAAATATTAAAAAAATAAAAAGGGTTGGGGATGTGGGTCAGTGGTTAAGCACCCCTGGATTCAATTCCTGGTACCTAAAAAACAAAACAAAAAAATCTCCAAAAGGAAAACAAATGAAAAAGCCTTCCTAAATAAGGTGAAAATTTGCCCTTTTATTTTATTGATGTTTTTCAATCATAAGGAATGTTTAATATTTATACATATATTTACATTAGAGGTGAATATCCATTTTGAACTTTTTTGTATTCTTAACTTATTTATTGTAAAGTTTTAATATTTCATTTTATGTTTGTTATTTTTGTAGTGTATATAAAAGCAAAATGATAAAATATTAAAAGCCTAGATTTTATTTTCCTTGTTCATGTGTTTTAATATCTTTATTTTATTTTTTATTTTTATTTTTTATGTGGTGCTGAGGATCGAACCCAGTGCCTCACGCGTGCTAGGCGAGCACGCTACCACTGCGCCATAACCCCAGCCCCTTGTTCATGTGTTTTAAATGTCTTCTAATTTCTTTACATTTTTAATTTCTTTAAATTTTGAATTCTAGATTCTTTAGAAGTCATATCCTATTATACAGAAATACAAAATGATTGGAAATTTGGAAATAGAGTTACTATATGTTTTAAGAGGGGTTGACAGCAATGAGTTTCTCTTGCTCCTCAAAACTAATTATTATACTTTTTGCAGGAGACAAAAGCTAAAATTTGAGGGAGTCGAGGACACATCTGTTATGCGTAGATCTTATTTAGCCTTGAATTTTCTATAAGAACACATTTCTAAAATTCTTCTGAAAGTGGTTATTGGTGGGGAAATTACTAGGTTAGATTTATAAAGCCAGGAGAACAATATGAGTATGTCTTTGTATACTTGATTGATAATCTACTTGGATGGGTATTCTGTGGTGGTCTTGTTTGTTTTTGCTTCTTGTGCTTTGTTAACCGTCTGTATTTTTACCTTCTTTGCTAATTTTTGGTATATATTTGATTTTTTTCTTGTGTTCTTTACTTGTTTTTTTTTTTTTGGTTTTATAAAAGATATGTCCCACCCTGTCTTTATTTTATTGTGTTAAATTTTTTGGTTTTGTTTATTTTTTTGAGTACTAGGAATTAAACCTAGGGCTTTGCACATAATAAGCATGTGCTCTGCCACTGAGATACACCCCCAATTCTTTTATATTTTCAGTTAATTTCATAAGTGATTTGAAATCTTTTTAAACAAAAAAAGTGTTCTCTGTATTTTGCTGAATTTTCTTGGAATCTTGATTTCTCTTAGTTTATAGTCATATTCTGTGACTTGCCTCCTATTGTATGATCCTGGCTGTGTTCTTATTTAGGAGGATCAGATAAAAGTGGTAGTGTGGGGGCTAGAGTTGTGGCTCAGTGGTAGAGCGCTTGCCTAATGCGGGTGAGGCACTGGGGTCGATCAGCACCACATTCAAAAAAGAAAAAATAAAGGTATTGTGTCTGCCTACAACTGAAAAAAAATATTTTTAAGAAAAGTGATAGTGTGGCAGTCCCCCTCCCACCCTCTCCTCCTAGTGTGGATATGTGGTAAAATTTTATTATGTGATTTTTAACATCTATAAAATTCAGTAAATGTCTTGATCTACCTAGCCTGTAAAATAAAAGGAGTATTAAGAGGGTTGATGTTTCTGGTTTGTTTCCCCCTCACTCTCTTTCCTCTTTATTTAAAATTTATTTTATTTCTTTTTTTGTGGTGGTGGGGATTGAACCTAACCTAGGGCCTTGTGCATGCTAGGCAAGTACTGTACAGCCCCAGTTTCCTCTTGATTCCACCGGTAACTGCTGACCATTCTAAATCAGCAGGTAAACATATTGGTGTTTACCATTCCTTGATGGAGTGCATAGTATTATTTTGCCAATTTTTACCTTTTTAGAAATGATATCTAACTGATTGTGTTCTTTTTTTGTGTGTTTTGCTTTTTTTGCTAAGCACTGTATTTGTGAGAATGATCTGTTAATTAATAGGTATATTTTTAGTGAATTCACATTTTTCTTGTTGTCTTTATTATTTTATTATCAGTATGTCACAGTTTACTTATCCATCATGCTGATGGTGGACATTTTTTTTTTGTCCCGGGGATTAAACTCAGGGTTACTCGACCACTGGGCCACATCCCCAGCCCTATTTTGTGTTTTATTTAGAGACAGGGTCTCAATGAGTTGCTTAGCACCTTGCTGTTGCTGAGGCTGACTTTGAACTCACAGTTCTCCTGTCGCAGCCTCCCAAAGTGCTGGGATTACAGGTGTTCACCACTGCGCCCAGATTGATGGTGGACATTTTGATTCTTTCCTGTAGTTCAGTTAGAAATTATCTTGCTAGGAATAATTTTTGTATGTCTCCTATGTACACATGCAAGAGCTAATTAGAAGCATTCCTAAGAAGGCAATGGTTCTCACCTGTGTAGATGCCAGGGGTGCTGCTAAATATCCTATGATGCACAAGGCAGCTCCCTACTGCAACAAATTATCTAGCCTACAGTGTCATTAGTGCAAATGTTGAGGGAGTTTAGTTTAAGAAGGTATACTGATGTTCAACTCTCCTATTATCAATTTTTTTTCTAGTTTCGTTGCACCAGTTTATATTCCTTTCGTAGAGCGTAAAGGTCTCCATTGCTCCATATGTTTATGTTTGATGTTTAGGGATTAAATTTGTAGATTTAATTTAAATAATATTGGAACTATTATGGTTTATTGAAGCATGTCATTAATTTTTATCTCAATAAGACATTGGAGTTTTTACTATTTTGATGGATGGAAGTAACATTTCACCGTCGTTTTAAATTCCATTTCTATCATTACTGTGGTAAGATTGAGCATCCATTTGATAAGATCTCCTTTTTATTCAGGTACCTTCTTTTGTAAATTGCTTGTTCATATGTATGTTAGCATTTTTTAATTGAGTTGTCTTTTTCAGCTGATTTGTAGAAGATATGTATAGTTGTGAATACTTAACCCATTTATTATCATATAGCATTAGTTTTCTCCTGCTTGTGGTCTTTTTCCTTTTTTTTCTTTCCTCCTTATGGTGGTTTTTAATGAACAGAAGTTAGTCAACCTAAAGTATTTAAACTTTTAATTCTTTTCCTTTTTGGTCTATGCATTTTGCATATTGTCCAAAGAATCCTTTCCTTAACCTGGGATCATAATTTGTGTTTTCTTGATGAGTTTGTCATGCTTTCTAAATTTGACTTCCATTGGAATATTCCTTTAGGTGCTCCTGCTACTGCTCCTGCCCCTGCCTCAGTCCCACAGATATCCCAACCCACTTTCTTGTTGGATGGCCTTTCATCTCAGCCTCTCTTCAATGACATCGCTGCAGGTATAATTATTTTTGTTACCATCACCACCTGGAGCACTGAGCAATGAGAGGTGGTTTTTTAAAAAAAGAAATAATAATTCTTGAAGCATTGGGCTGGCTATAGTAAGGCTGATCTTCCTGTATTTTCACAGGCATCCCCTCCATCACAGCATACAGTAAGAACGGTTTGAAGATAGAATTCACCTTTGAACGGTCGAACACCAACCCCAGTGTAACTGTGATTACGATACAGGCCTCTAACAGCACAGAGCTAGACATGACAGACTTTGTTTTCCAGGCTGCAGTACCAAAGGTACTTCAATGTCTTTGTTCCTTTTTTCTCTTTGATTGAAGACTGATTTTTTTCCTTTTGCATTTGGTAAAGGATATGTTTTCATGTTTAGAGATTAAATTTATAGATTTAATTTAAATAATATTGAAACTATTATGGTTTATTGAAGCATGTCATTAATTTTTTTATCTTAATATTTGAGTGAAAAATTCCTCAATTAACATCTGCCTTACTATTGATATACAATGACTATTTGTTTATACCAGATCTTAAAGAATATGTTCATTTTTTAAGAATTAAGTGTTTTGAGTAAAGAAAAAAGTTTAGAATGAGAGGTGAGCAAAGTTTCTCTAGAAAAGACCAGTTAGGGGTTATTTTAGGGTATATATATGTGTTCTCTGCTGCTACCCAGTTCTGGTATTACTGTGTAGAAGCAGCTATAGACAATATGTGAATGAGTGAGTGTAGCTCTGTTCCAAGAAAAGGTTATTTACAAAAAATGGTGTTTGGCTACACTTCACCAGCTCCTGGTTTAGACTAAACTAACCTCATCTTTGCAGTGACATGGGAAGTATGGCATTCAGACAGCAAGCTTTTAGACATTGATGATGGTTTATTTGTGATTACTGCTGACTTTCAACCTTCTGTGCTTACAGTTTTTAGGAGTCAGAATAACATGGACTCTTTTTTTTTTTTTTTTTTTTTTTTTTTTGAGGTACTGGGAATTGAATGTAGAGTTGCTCTACCACCGAACTATATTCCCCATCCCTTTTCTTTTTTTTATATTTGAGACAGGGTTTTGCTAAGTTGCCAAGGATGCCCTTTATCTTAGGATCCTCCTGCCTCAGCCTCAAGCAGCTAGAATTACAGGTGTGCCCCACTACGACTGGCATGCACCCACGACTCTCATCCCTTTGTTATAAAAGCAGTAATGTCAAATTTATTAGAACCACTAATAAACTCTTATGAGCCATTCTGTTTGGATTTTAATGCTAGTTGTATGAAATGAAAGAAAGTTACTTAATCTGTGTTGCAGTTTCTTCATTTGCAAAGGGAGCAGTGATACTGGTAGCTACTTCATAGGGTTGATATGTGGAATAAACGATTTTTTTTTTTTTGGTGCTGGGTGCTGTTTGAAGCATTTCTCATGTATTTAGTGGTTAGTAAATGATAGCTGCTACAACTTTCATTTTTATACTTGTTACTTTAGGCTGCCATCCTAGCAAACTACCTTTGCTACTAAAGCATAGCCTTATTCTTGGTGTTGTATTGTACTCTGCATAATGATGATGTATCTTGAACTTCAAAATGTCATATTTCATATGTTCTACTGTAGGTACTATTTTCATTTTTTAATATATCTGAAATTGGGGTACATTTTAAAATTGGTATCTTGTCATAGTTTCATGGACAGCCTGTTTTCTTTCTCAGTGTTACATAAAATAATGCTATGAATTACAATTGACAGTATCTTAAATTTAATGAAATATAGTAGTATTGAATAACATTTAGGCATATATAATACATCTTGACAGTAGAATTATGAAAAAGATCCAATATACTAAGTCTGTGCTTTGAGATTGAATTTTTAGCTGTGTGTGGTGAGGCATGCCTGTAATCCCAGTGACTCAGGAGGCTCAGGCAGGAGGATTGCAAGTTTGAAGCCATCTTCTGCAACTTCATGAGACGCTGTCTCAAAATAAAATAAACAAAGGGGGCTGGGGATGTGTCTCACTGGTAGAGCACCCTTGGGTTCAGCTCCAGTACCTTAAAAAAAAGAAAGATGGAACCTTTGCTTTTGTAATGTTTGGCCTTAGGAAAGACTGTCAGCCTCTCTCTTAGGAAAGGTTTCTAAAGTTCTGATATATAAAATAGCTACTTAGTACAGTATGCTTTATTTAGCTTGCTCTTAGCACTTTTCCTCTCTCATCCCTGTGAACAAACAAAATCCACCAATACCCAACAAATTATGGTATTTGCCTCATCTGGGTCTTGCAGTACAGGCTAGTTTTGCATGTTCTTTTTCTGTTGTGGACTTGTGTTCCTAATAAAGCCGCAATCCTGAAGTCTACTTAATATTACTACTTAATAGTAGTACTTAATCTACTTAATATTAACAAGCTGGCTCTTTCAAAACCTTTCCTCCACCTCTCATGTAGGGGGAGGACACATTGCAGATTATGCAGGCTTTAGAAAACAAAAGTTTAAGTCTCTGGGGCCTAGATGTCCAATCACACTAAAGCATAAAGGCCTGTAATTGGTGACAAGTATGTTGGATTGCTATTTTTGGAAAGCTTCTTAGGTTTCTGTCTTTTTTTCCCTCCCCCTCCATTGGTACTCGTTTTTTTCTTTCATAGTTGATCAGTTACTATCAAAATGTTTTCAGAACAAGAATTGGTAGCCTTTTGAAAAGTATTAGGCTAAAATTCCTTCTGCCAGAAAGGGGAGAATGGCTCATTACTACTTTTCATGATCAAAGACCTAGCTGTGAGTTTTTATGAATTCTGTGAGTATGAACTGAGAATGTAGCTTGGTGGTGTGCAAGGCACTGGGTTTGATCTCTAGCACAACCCCAAAACAAAACAAAAAACAATGAGTGACAGTCAGCCCACGTACTATGAAGTGTTGGTATCTGGAAACAAAACGGTAAATTTGTTGCTTGATCCATGAGCTGCGTGTATTTTTTTTATTTGTTGATATCTTTGACATAACAGTGTGTAACTTTTTCTGAAGAATGCCCTTTGTTTTCCTTAGACATTCCAGCTGCAGCTTCTGTCTCCTAGCAGCAGCATTGTCCCAGCATTTAATACAGGGACCATCACACAAGTCATCAAAGTTCTGAACCCACAGAAGGTGAGTAGCATATTTGAAGCCAGTATCTGAGCAAGGTATAAGCTTACTCCCTGAAATACACTTTTTTGCTTTATTTTTCTGGGTTTTTCATAGTTAGAGATCTATGAAAATGCATGGTCTAACTTCCTTGTTCTTTTGTAGAAAATAAATGGAATCCAGAGACCTCAAATGGATTAGTGACATCTTATTAAAATGCAGCTAAAATTTTTCTCTATTTTGAGGATTAAAGGTGTAGTTTTGAGGAGAGGGGGAAGCTTAGACATAAAATCTATGCCAAAGTTGAAATCTGAGGTAAGAGCATTTGTTGAACCAAATATCCACATTTACTGCTGTAATTACTAAGTATGGATAGCAAAAGTGGAGGCATAAAATATGAAGCAGTCACATGAAAAATAGCTTTAGAAACAAATTAAGCAATAGTTTTATTTTATCTTCTCAAAGAAGTAAATTGATTTTATAGTAATTGACTGATTTTCAGATAGTTCTTGAAAATGGTTCAGATAATTTTTTTTACCTTGAAAGATTTGTAGTAGTTACTTATAAAGACCAGCATAATTTTATCCTCTGGTAACACTTTGCCTTTCCTCTGCTATTTACTGTATTTGGAGCATCTGCCATTAGTACAAGCACAGATTCCTTTCACCATCTGATACATAGAATAAAAATTTTCTTAGTGCATTAATTTTTAAAATATGCCACATAAAGTAAAACATACAAAAGAAGTATATTCTCTTAAAACTATCACTGCTATCTGTGAATTTATGCTTTGGGAATGAAAAAAGCTTGTGTTCACTTTTACTTTGGAAAAGCAACTGTCTGTATGAATGCAGAGCATGAGATGAGTATGTGTTTACCTAATTTTCTAAAAACTTAGACACAAATGTTGAGTCTTTTCAAAAAGCACTCAGCAGGGGCTGGGGATGTGGCTCAGTGGTAGAGCACTTGCCTAGCATGTGTGAGGCACTGGGTTCGATCTTCAGCATCACATGAAAATAAATATATAAAATAAAGATATTGTTTATTAAGAAAAAAAAAGCACTCAGCAAATGTTACTAGAAAAATGCTCCTGAGTGATTCTGTCCTTTTAATGCACTTCTGGGCCCACAGTGTGTTTTGGAGATGCACTTCCTCTACTTGAAGGCATGATATTGTTTCCTTAGCTCAAAGCTAGACAACTAGGCAGTTTTGGTGGTGGTGATCGTTTGCCTGTATTGTGTGTGTGTGCGTGGTGTGCGCGTGCACGCGCCTGTACTGGAGATTGAACTCAGGGACACTCAACCAATGAGCCACATCCCCAGCCCTATTTTGTATTTTATTTAGAGACAGGGTCCCACTGAATTGCTTAGTGCCTTGCCATTGTTGAGGCTGGCTTTGAACTCATGATCCTCCTGCCTCAGCCTCCCAAGCTGCCGGGATTACAGGTGTGCACCACTACGCCTGGCCCTGCCTGTATCTTTTTTTTTTTTTTGGAAGTACTTTTTTCACTTCTAAGATTAAAAGTCTGTTTGTAGAGCTGAGCATGGTGGTACATGCTTTTAGGCCTGCCTGCTTGGGAGGCTGAGACAAGAGGATTGATGGCTTGAGCTCAGGACTTCAGGGATAGCCTGAGCAGCATAGTGGGATCTCATTTTTTTCTTCTTTTTTAAAGAAGATCTCCTTGTGGACTGGACAGATTGTGGATGTTTTATTTCTGTGTATTAATTTGTGATTCTCTTTCCCTTTCACAGCAACAGCTGCGAATGCGGATCAAGCTCACATACAATCACAAGGGCTCAGCAATGCAAGATCTAGCAGAGGTGAACAACTTTCCCCCTCAGTCCTGGCAATGAGGTTCCGGCACCATTCTCATTCTTACCCCACTCAATCAAAGGAACTCTGAGAAGGAGGTTGTGATTGCTGGCAAGTCCCCCCAACTGTACCATGGGCCTCAGGAGCTGAAGAGAACTGTGGAGGAGGACTTTCCTGAAGTTATTGCTGACCTTGAAGCATTGTTAAAGACTAATGTCCTCTCTTCCACTGTTGAGGCTGGCTGCTTCTGGAGGCTACTTTGCACTCTTCCTCCTCTTCTCCCTTTTCCGCACTTCTTCACCCCTCCCACATTTGCAGCCAGAATCAACATTCCTTGGGCCCCTGAGGCAATAAGCAGCTGGTCTGGAGGAGAGGACTGGAATTCATGGCGAGAAAACACTCACTCTGTGTTTGCAGCAAAGAGTGCCCCTTCTTTCTACTGTTTCTCTGTGGACTGGGCAAGGTGGGGTATTTATTCCTCACTAGCTGGGTGACCATCTTCAGGCGCTTTTTACATCTGGCATTTGGAATGGAAATATAACAATGGACATTAGGGAGCCCTGCCTTTTTCTCCTGGTTCCCCCAATGTTTGAAAGAGGCATTAGGCTCCTGGTAGCCTTTTCTGTGCATTGCTGTATACACACAGACAGACACACATGTATGTATGTTTGTTATCGAGAACTGGTGAGACCTTGAGAGGTTATTTGGAAACACTGGACAGATGCAGTTTAAAAGAGCTTTTGTTGAGATTTGGCATGAAGGATATGGTGCTCTATTTGTAATAGAAATTTCCAAGGCTCTTCCAGCTCCCCTTTTCTCTCCATTCCTTAGCTGTAGTCATGAATACTCTCCATGATTTTCAAAATTAATTCTGCTTAAAGTGCAAAGTGAATATCTTCTAAAAGATGCATTAATAGTTATTAATGAGCTATTACCATCACAAATTTTAAAGTTTCTCCCAAGCCCATCACTTGCCCTTTTGAACTGTGGTAAATGGGTGGAATGAGGAGTCCACCAGTTTCAAAGCGCAGACTCCTTAACAGAACACCTTTGCCCATAGGATGAGTGAGTGTCAGACTCATCCTGGAGCATACAGGAGTCATCCATTAACTCCAAACCTCCCTTTTTATTTCCTGAGCCTGGCTTGGACCTTGGCATTCCGTTTGAATTCCTTCTTCTAACTGGAACATTTGTGTTGTATCTGTAACACTGGCACTGAAATAAAGACCACACGGTTAAAGAAATCTTTCCTATATTGTACTTCATGGTGTTGGAATGAAGCCTTGTAGCTTCCTTGCCCCCTATGTCAGAGGAATCTTATGGTCACCATAGAGTAGGAATATACTTTTCCTGAGTCTGAGAAATTAGTCTCTAGAAAGAGACCAATCTCATGAATATCTGCATTAAAGACTTGAGCTTTTTAAACTAGTAAGAGTGCCGAGTGCTTTTTAGAAAGGATCCTTGCGTTATCAAAACTTAAAATGGAGTTGCTGGAATGAGGTGAAGTGATTCTCCTTTGGTATGTGTTGGATGTACTATGTACGTTCAAATATACAGGCACCATGTCTTATATACTGCAGAACAAAGAAAAAGGGGGGCCCACCTTGCTTTTAAAATGTTTGCAATTGTTACTGTATTGTACAGAGTGACTACTTTGGCTTCGGTTTTAAACCTTTCTTTCCCTTCCATTTCACCAAGCCTTTACTTAAAATCTTCAATGTCTTGTCAAACCTAGCTCTGTATCAGATGCTAGACTGTTCCTAACATTTGACAAACTGGAGTTGGACTAAAGGCTCCAAAAGGGAAATTTTCTGGTTTTACAAGTATAGAAGAGCAAGATCTGCTAAAATGTACTCCACTGGGTAAATGGTTGACTGAATCAAGAATAGGATATGATTTCCTGTTTTTGGTAAAATAAGTGTGAACTAGTGCATACTTCTGAAAACTGCTCTGCCTGTGCAATGAAAAATAGCCGTTAAAGGTTTCTTCGCAGACTGATTTCATTGGATGGATATTTAATGCTGTGAAACATGATAGGATTAACATAATATTGGTGGATTTCTTGAATAGAATTTGTCTTAACATTCCTCTTCGTGTAGAGGCTTTATTTTCTCCCTTACATTTGTAGCTAACCAGCTCAGGTTTTTTGTTTTTTGTTTTTTAGTTGAACCAAGTTGATTCTCTGAAGAAATCTGCTCAAGAATATTCTGTAAGACAGTGCTAGCTAATGGAGCTGCAAAGGGTCTACTGTACTACAAAGCATCTGCTTGGGTGATCAGAGTTTTGAGGTAGAATCTATGATCATCCCTGGCTTTGTCTAAAAGGAATAAAATCATCATGGCCTTAACACAAGGGGTGCTGTGTAGAACATGAATTAATTTCAGAGACTGAACCAGAGCACCATACTGAAGGACTAGCAGCCAAGGAACTGCCTAGGATACTGATGGTTGTGAAGACTGTTTCAAATAATTGATCTTTGAAAGCTTCAGCGTGCCTTAGTTTCTAGGATCAGCATTAGTTCTCTTCTCACTTGGCCTTGCAGCTAAAAGGAGAAATCTCTTAATTTCTGTGAACACTTTCACATTTCAGCAATTCCTTTCCAGAGTATAACCATTCAAAGGAGAGCAAATTAGGATGGATTTCACAACTCCAGAGCCATTGTGAAGAAAGGGTGATTTATGTGGCTATTTAATAACCCCAGGGTGATAAGCAGTGGACCCTCACACTCTGACTTTGGCAAGTTCACATGCACTTGTACCTCATTATGTCCCTCTTTGAGAGTAGTTTGTATTCTGTCCTCCCATCTTCAATAATCTTACAGGGAGAATTCATATAAGTTATTTCAAAAAACCGTAGGAAGGGTGCTGTCCCTTTTGAAGCTTCTCCCACAATGCTTTGGTGCTGTTACTTTGAGGTGGTTTGGATAGTCATGGAAGTTTTATGCTGTGTATAGTGATCATCTGTTCATTTTAAGGTCTTTCTCACTTAAAGAAACATTCCTCAATGTAACATTCAAGAGGAAATTATTTCCTCTTGCTAAGTTAAAGGTGTGGGTCGTACCTTTTGTTTGTCTTGCTCATAGATGAAAGCAGACTTAAAACTGTCCAGCACTAATAGTTTGAACATTTCTATTACATGACATGCTTTTCCTTTTTATGTTCTTCTAGAGGAGTTGGAAGTTAGGGAATAGTGCTTTTGAGGTTCAACTTCATTATCTTCTGCATTGGTATATATTTGGGCCATGAGAACTAGGGGAAACAAGGAGTTTGAATGTGCATTTTTTTCTTCTTCTAGCGAATGTATTTTAACCACTGTGTCCTAAACTGAGAGAGAGGGAGTAAAAAAGTGGATAGTTGGGGAGCAGTTATACATGTGTATTCGTGAGTTTGGGAGTGGGGAGGATTGTTGAAGAGCGTTACTCAAAAAGCCCTGGTTTAAAACACTTCTGACCAGCTTTGGCTGAGGAGGGTGGGGCTGCTTGTAGAACTGGAAGTGCAAAACTTTTTCAAGCAATAGCAGTGAGTGGGTCCCATTGACAAGGTTCCAGGACCTGGAACACTTGAACAGAAGAAAATGCAGAAGCAGCTTGTGCAGTTGCTTCACAAACTTCCACGAGGCTGATTCTGGCTTCAAGATGGAGCATTGGAGTTTTGTTTTTTTCAGACCTGCATTTGCGCTTTGTGTTTTTGTTTTTATTTGGAGACCTCATGGGAAAGAGCTTCTGAACTTTTTCCTGTGTGAATTCCCACTGTGTTCTTATAAGGTCCCTTTTTCTTTCATAATGTTGTAAGTTACCTTTTCAATAAGCCCCATCACCTCTTCTTTACTGTAAAAATATTAAAAGGCTGTTTCCAAGTGGGACAGCTAATGAAGTTCTAATTATTGCAGACATATTTTTGAGATGTAAAAAGAATTTAAAATTAAATGATAAGTCTTAGAGGTGAGTGAGGAATAAAATGGATGTAAACATTTACATGGGATGCATTAGAATTCTGCTGTGTGTATTGTCTTTTGGTTGAACCAAATTATGAACAGTGACTAATAATAAAAAGTCAATACTCAATGATTTAAAATTTGCTTCCTTGCTTCTTATAAGTGAATTAGAAGCCTTGGATGAATTCTTCTCAAGAGCTTTGAGCTAAACTTAATCTGTTAATGTTCCTTTTATATAGAAATCTCACTTAGAAACCTGAACAGTTAAAAAACTTGTTATAGACAATGAAAAAGTTGTAAGAGCAACTGGACATTTTAACTGTAATGTGATTACTTCTATACTTCTCTTGTCCACATAGTTTATAGATAAGCCAAAGAAATCATATCAAGGTGAATTGTACATTGAGGGTTGTCATGGTCATGGAATTTCAATTATAAACTGCTTTTTGTGAACTATCCAAGTATATCTGTGAGCAGGAAGATGAAGGCTTGACCAACCAAAATGAATTATATTTCAAATATTTTTTTTTCAGGGAGGTACTAGGGATTGAACCTAAGGGTGCTTTACCACTAACCATATCCCTAGCCCCTTTTATATTTTATTTTGAGACAGGGTCTTGCTAAGTTGCTTAGGGCTTGCTAAATTGCTGAAACTGTCCTCGATCTTTTTTTTTTTTTTTGGTACTGGGGATTGAACTCAGGGGCACTCGATCCCTGAGCCACATCCCCAGCCCTATTTTGGGTTTTATGTAGAGACAGGGTCTCACTGAGTTGCTTAGTGCCTCGCCATTGCTGAGGCTGGCTTTGAACTCGCGATTCTCCTGTCTCAGCCTCCCTAAGTGCTGGGATTACAAGCGTGAGCCA
>PVHX01007131.1:0-19303 GCA_004024805.1 Geosciurus inauris | reverse complement strand
ACTGTCCTCGATCTTGAATCACCTTGCCTCAGCCTCCTGAGTTGCTGGGATTATAGGTGTGTGCCACTGCACCTGTCCAGTTTTTTCTTTTTTTTTAATGAATTCCATTTCAGATGTTGAAAGCTTTAGGTTTTCTATTAGTCTCATGATCCCTGAAAAGTCCCTTAACTGAGAAAGGGGAGGATGTGACTGTCGCTTGTTTGAAAAGGGGAAGGGTGTTAGCCTTGGCAGTTATCTGGTTTATGCAGAAGTGCCCTTTGGCAGAGTTTGATAAGTAACATTTCTATAATCTTGCCTTCTATATGGCTTAGTTAGAATTAATTTTTGTTTCTAATATTAAATTTAGTTGAAACTTTCATCTACATATTATTAGATGAAAATATAAAAGCTACAATAGAAAAGTTGAGCCAATAAATAGACACCAGACATTTACTTAACTGTACAATGAACAGTGCTCAGATTTCTACTTCAATACAGAAGGACCAAACTAATTTTAATCACTTTTAGGGTTTTCAATGCTATGATCTCACTCAGTTCAACTGTCCCCATATTTGGTGTTCTCGGGATTGAATCCAAGGTCTTGTGCATGCAAGACAAGTGCTTTACCACTGAGCTACATCCCCAGTCTCCCTAATACCCCCTTTATATTTTAAAAAAATTATTATTTTTTAACTTTGAGACAGGTTCTCACTAAGTTGCTGAGGCTGGCCTTGGACTTGTGATCCTCCTGCCTTAGCCTTCCGAGTTGCTCATCTCTCCTTGTATTTGAAAAGCAAAAGTTTAGTGGTGGAGTGCTTGTCCAGGAGGCCCTGGGTTTAATCCCTGGCAAATTAAAAAAAAAAAAGAAAAGAAAAAGAAAAAATATTCAAAGACAAATTTCAAACTTTGAAGCCAGGTAAATATTGTCTGTTTATTTGGGGAACCAAAATAAAAAATGCCTAAATCTGCTTAATCCGTGGTAAGGAGAAAAACCAAACCAAACCATGGATTTATGCCTACAGATGACTTTGTGATTATTGATGGAGTGGGAACTAGTTTTAATCAATTATAGGTAAGACATTATTAAATAAGTAAGACAAGTCTCTTATGGCACTTGTACAAAAATCTGATAGACATGAGCTTTCTGTCTCCAAGTTTCTCACTCATTTTGTAGTGAAGATTGGAAAAAGGTTCTGGCATTAAGAATGTGCATGCAGGATGCAGGGAATGTGCATAGCTGCCATAGGAAGGATATGGAGAAGAGGATTTCTAATGTCTTCTCTTGTCTCTTGGCATGATCCAAATTGATTTTTGTAATGATGAACCTGCATTGACAGCAGATGGGTTTTTGCACCACCCTAAAAAAAAAAAAAAAAAAAGAAAAAAATCCCAGAGAAATTTATTTTTAGGGTTAGTCTCAGCTGCTTACCATTTCCAGAAATCAAAGTTACATAACCCTTGGCATACTTAATGCACTTTGCCTTGAACTGGGGGAGAGCATGAATGTGTGACCTTTGAAACAACGTATGCGATGTTAATGACAGTACATGATTTGAAAAGAAAATAATCAGCTGGTTGTCACTACTGAATTGGACTTTTAATCATGAGGACCTTCAATAGCAACTATCATAAATGATCCTCTTGAACTTTTGGTCTGGTGACTTTTCTCCTCTTCAAAGAGGCACTATCCCATTAATTAAAAAGATAACTCTACCAGTGCTGTTCCCCAGCATGAACTCAAACTTTGGTCCTAGGACAAGATCTTTTTGTGATAAATCAGTAAAGAGCGTCCACTCAAGATCTGGAAAAGGTAATGTGTAATACCTCAAGAAACAGGCTTTTAGGAGTATTTGTTCTGAAGTACTGTTTTTTTGTTTTTTGTTTTCCCCTCACTACTTGTCTACCCTCAGTTAAGTCCACTTCTGGCTCCATATTGGTGCTTGTCCCATATACACCAGAGTTCAGAGTTCTGTTCTTTTGGTATTGGGGAATGAACCCAGGGGTACTTTATCATTGAGCTTTATCCCCAGCTCTTTTTTATTTTTTATTTTGAGACAGGGCTTTCCTAAATTGCTGAGGCTGGTCTTGAGCTTGCGATCCTTTTATCTCAACCCCCTGAGTTGCTGGAATTACAGGTATGTGTCGCCATGTGGGCCTACACCACAGTTCTTGCTGGAAAAAATCCAATAAACCCTGAAATGGAAATCCAACTACTGGAAAAAATCCAATAAACCCTGAAATGCAAATCCAGTAGCTTTCTGTCTTTTTAAAATTGATTCTGGGGATTGAACCCAGGGTGCTTAACCATATTCCCAGCCCTTTTTGGATTTTATTTTGAGATAAGGTCTCACTAAGTTTCTTAGGGCCTTGTTAAATTGCTGAGGCTGGCCTTGAATTTGGGATCCTCCTGCCTCAGCCTCTTGAGCTGCTGAGATTACACGCATGAGCCGCTGTGCCTGGCTCTGAGTAGCTTTCTTGAAAATAGTTTCAAAGTAGAAGGAAAACCCAGGTGGCCAATGTAAGAACTTTTTTCCACTTTATACCAGACTTGCAGAGAGAGACAAAATCATTTTTTTTTTTAATATTTATTTTTTAGTTGTAGGTGGACAGAATATCTTTATTTTTATGTGGTGCTGAGGATCGAACCCAGTGCCTCCCGCGTGCTAGGCGAGCACGCTACCACTGCGCCACAACCCCAGCCCGACAAAATCATTTTAATGCATTAATGAGAACAATACATGATTGCTTGGAGATTGAAAGTTTGATATTTGCAAAGTAATTTGAAGGGAGAAAATATTGACTATAACAGAAGAAATAATTTTTGTGGAGTTAGAACTTTGAAGAATCAAATTTTGTCCTAGCATGTAAAATATCTCCAAATGCACAAATATCTCAGGGACACAGGCTGCCCTGTTAGATCTCAAACTCTCTTAAGCTTGTAATTAAAGTATTCTAGGGTTAGATGAGGCAAGCTGAAGCAATGGACAATGAGATACAATCTTTTTTTTTTTTTTTTAACATTTTTTTTAGTTGTAGATGGACACAATTTATTTATTTATTTGTTTTTATGTGGTGCTGAGTATCGAACCCAGTGCCTCACGCATGCAAGGCAAGCGCTGTACCACTGAGCCACAATCCCAGCCCCAATGAGATACAATCTTAACCAATTAATTACTCCATGGTCAAGAAATTCAGGTTTTTGCTGTTTAGTTTCTTACAAGTTGCTTACCTGTGAGAGAGGAACTCCTAAAAATCCAGAAGTCTAGAAAGTTCCTAGGGAAATTTAGGAGGAATTGAGTTCTTTCTGGAAAACTAAGTGAATCTTAAATTTATATAATTTATAATTTCAGAATTATAAAAGCTGTGAATTCCTATTATATGTCAGGCGCTTCGTATGCATTACTCAATCCTCATGACTGCTGGGCGGATATCAATCTCTGTTTCACACTTTAAGAACCATAAGCTTAGATCAAGCAATTTTAACAATGGGTGGAGCTGAGATTTGGAATCAGGCTGACGACAAATTTGGCCCACTGAACACAAAACTACCATTACCCCAGGAACAAAAAAAAAAAACTAAGATTTTTCTGAATTAGCCTTGCAAATAATAAAATGCCTCACAGACATTACTGCTTGAGGCTAAGCTCAGAGTTCCGACAATTTTACTACACGAGAAAAGGGAATTGAAACATGGCTGGGAAGGTGAGGTGACGTTTTGTACACGAGGTTGGGTTGAATTTGCCGAAGGTCGTGAGCACCTCCAATTAAAGGAGAGAAAGGACCTTGCTAGGGCGAGTATTTTTAACGGTTCAATGACTCTGAAAGTGGGGGTGGCAGGCCAGTTTTGGAATAGAAAGAGGAAACATCTCCGAGAGGGAAGTTCCTAGAGCCATCCTCGGAGAAGGGCTGCGTCTAGTCGCCAGTTGACAGGTGCAGGCCCCACCTGCCCCTTCCCCGGCCGCTACTAGGAAAGCGGATAGCCGCAAATCCCACTCTTTACTCCCCAGTACTCCAAATCCAGTATGACGGGCAGCGGCGGCCCACCCTGCGGTGTTGCCAGGTTCGGCCCGCCCAGTCCTTGGCCGCCCTGGCCGCCCGCGGGTCGGGATGCTGCCCCGCCGTGCGGGGCCTCGCCGCGCCCGCAGCTACGCAGGTCCAACAGAGCTGCGGAGGGGCGGGGATCGGGGCGGGGCCACGGGGCGGAGGCGGGGCCACCGGCTGCTCGCGCGCGCGGCCGAGGCTCCGCGCGCCGTCGCGCCGGCCGGGCGTCCCTGTGCAGCCTCAGCCGCGGATGGGGGAGGTGGAGCCGGGGCCCGCGGGCCCGCTGGAGCCCCCGGAGCCGCCCGAAGCGCCCGCGAACCGCCGGCCAGGAGGGATCCGGGTCCTGAAGGTGAGGCGGCGGGCGAGCGAGCGAGCTGGGAGGGAAGGAAGAGGGTCGAGGCCGCCCCCGCCCCGCCTTTTACCGGAGGCGGCTGGCGACCCCCGCCCCGCGTCAGCCAGTCGGTTCCGCGGCTCGGCAGCCCCACACCCGGCCCGTGGTACCGCTGTCTGGGCCGAGGCCTCCACGCAGGGGCCCCCAGCCGAGGCCTCAGCCGCGTCGGTCCCCTCCGCTGCCCATCCTTGGCCGCGCGCCACCCGCCTGGCAGGCCCACGCCTTCGGGCCGCTCGCTGCCGCCGCCCACCGGCCCCTTCGCCTCCCAGCTCTCGCCTCTGCCTCCCTCGGCAGCCCCGGGATCCCGGGGGCCGGCTCCGGGGGGCTTCGAGGGCGGGCCGCTCCTGGCGGGAGCCGGACTGCAAGTACGCAGGGTTCTCCCCGGACACCTGAAGACATCACCCCAGCCGGAGGATGGCGGCGGTGATTGGCCGGGCGCCGCGGTGCGCGCGGGCTGCGCCGGGTGGAGCGGGCACACTCTGCCCTCCGGGCGTACTATCCAAGTTCCGACCCAGCGCCGGCTCGAGAAGAGGCGGGGGAGGCGGCCCGCCCCGCCTGGAGGGAGAATCCCGGGAGGAGCTGCTTCGCGGCGACTCGCGGGGCGTGTTGCTGAAGGGAGGAGGGGCTGGGGCGAAAGGGGCATTCCTGCTCGCGGGAGCCGGGTTGACAGTCTAGGGAGACCGTAATGGGGGAGCCATTATGCAACAGGCAGCTAGCCGGGTGTTTTGGCAGGAATTGGGGGAGTAGGAGGGTATGAAAACATGCAGGCAAGGAGTGAGTGGAGCCTTGAAGGTGATGGCAAGAAGTTTAAATGCAGAAGGAATGCATAAGGCAGGGAGAGAACGCCAGCGATGTCTAAAGGGAGGGGCTTGGGAAGGCTAACTGGGTGTTCTCTACTAGTCTTTGAAATAATTGTGGAGAAATTTTTCTGTAGGTCAAACATGTAAACTAGGAGTCCTTCCCAGAGGTGGAATGAAATTCCTCTAAGACTTATCTAGGAGTGGAATCAGCAGGATTTAAAACTTGCCAAAGGGAGGAAAGATCTGATGTGTTTCAAAAATAGTTTGCAAAACAATGAAAATACATGATGAAAAAAAATACATTGTCATAATTGTTAATTAACGTTGTTGGGCAATATTTTCTCTTTAAGATCTTTGGTAGGACATCACAAAAATGAGAATATAAAACATTAGATTTGATGGACCTAGTGACTCCATGAGGCATCATAAACCAGTCCTCTAAAATGTTAACATTGTTATCTTCCAGTTTTTTAAAACCTTTTTTATAACTTTATTTATTAATATTTTTATGTGGTGCTGAGGATTGAACCCAGTGCCTCACATGCTAGACAAGCGCTCTCCACACGACCCTAGTTCTATCTTCCAGTTTTTTTTTAGTTGTTAATGGACCTTTATTTTATTCAGATGTAATGCTGAGAATTGAATGAACCCAGTGCCCAGTGCCTGGCAAGCTGTCAATCACTGAGCCACAACCCCAGCCCCTATCTTGAAGTTTTTAATGTGATGACTTAAATAACTTTGCATCATTTTCTCAGACTTCTTCATAAGCCTTATACCGATTTATTGAAATTTATTTACCATACATTGGAATACAATTACCAAATTCTTTTGGGTATTTCAAACTATAAAGTCACAAAATGTAAATTGTGCAGGGACTCAATAAAAACCCAACTGAATTGGGTTATGGCAGCTCTGAGAGACAAGTAATGCCTTCTGGCCTAGAAGGTAAACAATTTTTGGATTTCTGCCTTTCTTTTTCTTTTTTTTGTGGTGAGGGAGTGAATTGTTAGAGGAATTGAAAAATGAACTTTATTGAAGACAATTTTCCACTGGTTCCCTAAGGTTCCAATTTGGGGACCATTTGAATGATTCTAGTGATCTTGATTCTAGTACTGAGTTTCTGTTGTGAGAAGCTGTCTCTAAGGCTTTGCATCCTTTGCTTTACTACATATAGTTAACACTTTAATTCTTGCAAATAAATGTGATGGTCATGAAGAATAGGTGCTGGGTATTCCACATATAGACATTTTCTTAAGTAGCAGAGTGGCTTTTTTGTCAAGTGAAACTGGAAAAGAATGTGTAAGTAAACAGATGACTTTCTGAACTGGGAAGAAGTCATAATCACTCACATATTTTTCTCTGAAGATCCTTCAGAAAAGACTTCCAGGCTGTAGGTGTAGCTCAGTGGTAGAGCATGTGCTTAGCATGTTTGAGGTTCTGGGTTCAACTCCTAGCACCAACAAAACAAAACACCTTTTCATTCTTTTTGTAACTCTTTTATACTTACTATCAAATAATGAACATCATTATCATCAAGTTATATAGGTCTTCATAAAAAGCCAGAGTAGATCAAGGTCCATCTTTATGGGGCTTTGGCATATTTCATTTAAACTATGCTCCCTGTGACAAACTTGGTATTGCATGCCTGTAGTCTTAGCTACTCAAGAGGCTGAAATGGGAGGATCACTTGAGCCCAGGAATTCAAGTCCAGTCCGGTGTGGGCAACATAGTGAGACCACATCTCAAAAATATGTAAATAAATAAAAAATAAAAAAGATCCTCAAATTGCTGAAGCATAGGATTAGTAAATTTCTTAGTTTTCTACAATTTCAAGATTATGGGATTTTAAAACTCAGTCTGTAGAAGATATAAAGTTAGAAATAATCTTGGTGAGTGCCATGAGTTTTTTGTTTTTTGTTTTTTAACAATATTTATATGTTTTTATTTAAATAATATGGGTATATGGTTTATAATCAATACCGGGTTTTTTTTTTTTTTTTTAAAAGAGATTTATTTAGGAAAGCACTTAAACATTCAAAGGAGAATGTGGGGTGTCTCGGAGAAGAGAATTTTTTTTGGAGGTAAAGTAAGAAATGTATATTCAAGGGATAATGTTGCCATTGAGGGAAGTTGAAGAGGGAGGGAGAAGCTTTGGGGAAAAACAAGGAATATGCATTCAAGGGAGAATGCAGGCCATTTCCAGTAGAAGCAGCCAATATCAAAACTTTTTTTTTTTTTTTTTTGGTATTGGAGATTGAACTCAGGGGTGCTCGACCACTGAGCCACATCCCCAGCCCTATTTTATTTTTTATGTAGAGACAGAGTCTCACTGAGTTGCTAGCACCTCGCCCTTGCTGAGGCTGGCTTTGAACTCGCGATTCTCCTGTCTCAGCCTCCCTAAGTGCTGGGATTACAGGCTTGCGCTGCTGTGCCCAGCTCCAAAACATTTTTGATGACAAATATTTTTCCTCTATTTCATCTCACTCATACATCCCAATATGTTCCAAAATATTTATATTCCCAGAGATGAGCCTTTGTTGTTTTAAAGTTTTGAATGCAGAAGCATCTCCTGTCTTCAAGTATTTCACATCCTAAAAGAACTCACTGAGACGGAGAGTTACTTTGCCAGACCTTGTTTTCACCATGCATATTTTAGAATATATGGGCACCTTTGAACTGATTATAGGCTTCATATTCATCTTCCTTAATAGGGAGTTAAAAGTGTAAAAGTGAAGCAGTGGGTTCTCAATTCATGGCTTACTTTAAAAGTGTTTTGTGTTTTGAAAGGATCTTTAAGGGTCTGGGGTTATGGCTCAGTGGTAGAGTGGTAGAGTGCTTGCCTAGCATGTGTGAGGCCCTGGGTCAATTCTCAGCACCGCATGTAAATAAAGGTCCATTAACAACTAAAAAAAAATACATATTTAAAAAAATAAATAAAAGGATCTTTAAATCTTAAATGTATTCTTCATACGCTTGTTTGTTGTGAGGAGTGATTAGATTTGTGCTCCCTTTTAGCTGTGATAACAGTTTTTATATAAAAAAGCAAGGGAGAAAATTAAGTGTTCTTAATCCAGCAATTCCAGTGGAATGCTTATTCTAAAAGCCGAAGGCAGCTAGAGGACAGTATCATCTGCAGTACTGGTTGCTAAGAAGGCCTTTCCAGCAGTTACCTGATGCTTTAGGCAATGGAAGAAGACATTCCTGAGAAAAAGGAAGCAGTAGGTAATTCAGCCATGGCTAGTAGTAGCAAAACAGTATGTTTAGATTGTCTGTGTAAGACTGCATATTCTCCAGGCCTTTTCAGTGCCATTGATCAGATTCAGGAGAATGATATCTACTAAAGCTCTAACTTAGCTGTTTGTCTTCACAGGGTCTAGAGTATATCATATGGGTAGGAGATAAATCCTCTGAGGTAAAGGATGACCAACAACATATATACATATATTTTGATGAGATAAAGTTCTTTAAGGAATTTAATAGTCTTAAGGGAATATATAAGCACACTTACAAATGACTGGTAAAAGTTCTTGCAGAAGAAGAATCATGTGTGAACTAATATAATACTTCCTGGGTTTTTTTTTTGACAGTTCTGATTGTGAAATTCAGTAGGCTGTTATTTGACCTTAGAAAGTTTTTTTGTTTTTTTTTTTAAAGAAACCTTTTGGCTGAGTGTGGTGGTATACACCTGTAATCCCAGTGGCTTGGGAGGCTGAGGCAAGAGGATCATTGTTCAAAGCCAGCCTCAGCAACAGCGACAAAATAAGGGCTGGGGATGTGGCTCAGTGTTTGAGTGCCCCTGAGTTCAGTTCCCTGTAACCGCCCCGAGCCCCCGCAAAAAAAAAGAAAGAGAAAGAAAAAGAAACCTTTTGGTGGTTGTTTGGAATAGTATCTGCATCTGGTTGGTCTTTCTCTCCACTTATTGTAGAAAGTAGAGCTTTTTTATGTAAATGTTACTCTATCATGTGGAGTACTTGACAGAGAGATCATTTCATGTTTCTCAAAAATTAAAAAGTAAGGAATATTTAAAATTAACCAGTAGTTAACCATTCAGTGATTTAAATTATTGAATTGTACTAATATGATGACCCTTGTGTGAATGAAATAAACACTTGAGAGCCCATTGTTTATTCTGAAATGTTCAGCTTTGAGAAAATACACTCGGTGGGAAAAGAGAGGCCTAGTTCCCACTTGTAGCAGGGATTTATCCTACTTCTGTAAAGCTGCAATCAGTAATATTCTTTATGGTAGTGAGTAGTTATACCCAAATCCCCAAGATCTGCACAATGATGAGTTTGCCCATATTATCCTAAATTTAAACAATGAGTTCATTCGTACGCTTGTTTTTCTTTCTTTCCATGTGGGAATGCCTGTTAGCTTTTCCTTCCTCTTTACCATCTTTAGAAATTTAATTTTAACTCCCAACTACTTAATCTCAGTAAAACTAGCATTTGCTTTATTTATAGCTATTGCTTTCTGTTTTTCAATGATGTATACTAGTGCAAGTATTTTATTTACTCTCTTTTATTTTGTAGCTGATACAAAGAAAAGATTGTAGTGTTCTCTACAAAAATGGATGTTTTTCAAAGTTTGTTCAGCCTCCTACCAGAGTTAATTGAGCTCAGCTACAGATTGAGTATAAATTCTTATATATATATATATATATATTTTTTTTTTTAAGCTGTTGATGGACTTTTATTTTATTTATTTATATGTGGTGCTGAGAATTGAACCCGGTGCCTCACGCATGCTAGGCAAGCGCTCTACCACCAAGCCACATCCCCAGCCCTGGGTATAATTCTTGTGATATCAGTTCAGTGTCTCCATATAACTATAGTACTCTGATAAGGTACTATAATAGACTCAGTGGAGGAAAAGGAATATGGAATAAACAACAATATTTTCAAGGTGAAGAAGTTCTGAGGTGAGAGTAGTGTCATTAATTCTTTCAAGGAAGGAGGGGAGAAGAGATGAGTGAGTGTGACATCTGAATTGAGTTATTAAAGAATAACTCGGGAATAAGTGGAAGGCAAATGTTTCAGTCCATCACAGCATTGTGGAATAGTGTATTTGGGGAGCTGTAAATAGTATGACTGAAACAGTGAAGGGCAGTGGGAAATGAAACAAGAGAAATATGTTGGTTTACTTATCAGTGGAAATATCTTTTTGATTAGAGAACAGAAGTGGTCCATCATAAAAACAGAACAGGCAAACATTGATTTATACATTTGTTATATTGGCTGTAGCAGTTGTTTTTCTTTTGAAATAGCTTGACTTCACAATACGTATGTGAATCTCACATTCCTAGGTTATCAAATGCAACATTAATTTTTTGAAACATGTCATAATTGGAAAGAATATTTGTGCAGTATTGTGCCACTACTGTACTTACTTATTTGGAATATGAAGCAGAGGGTTAGGACTCTAGATGAACTTAAAAATATTCATAAATAGACATGTACAGCGAGGCATGGTCACACACACCTGTAATCCCAGTTACTAGGAAGGCTGGGGTAGGAGGATCACTAGTTTGATGCCAGCCTGGGCAATTTAATGAGACCTTGTCTCAAATAAAAAGTAAAAAGGAGCCAGGTGTGGTGGCACACGCCTGTAATCCCAGCACTTTGGGAGGCTGAGACAGGAGAATCATGAGTTCAAAGCCAGCCTCAGCCACCGTGAGGTGCTTAGCAACTCAGTGAGACCCTGTCTCTAAACAAAACAAAATAGAGCTGAGGATGTGGCTCAGTGGTCAAGTACCCCTGAGTTCAATCCCCAGTAACCCACCTCAAAAAAAAAAAAAAAAAAAAAAAAAAAAAAAAAAAAAAAAAGATAAAAAGGGCTGGGGCTGTAACTCACTGGTAGATCACC
Source organism: Geosciurus inauris (assembly GCA_004024805.1). NCBI lineage: Eukaryota > Metazoa > Chordata > Mammalia > Rodentia > Sciuridae > Geosciurus > Geosciurus inauris. Next base: position 8,227 of record PVHX01007131.1, on the reverse strand, counting down.
CATGGGTTCAACCCCAGTACTGGAAAAAAAAAAAAGACATGTACAAAAATGTTTATTGTAGCATTTTTTCCAGCAGTGAAGCATTGGAAAAAAATTGAATGATGTTAGTAGGACATTGGGTAAATTGCAGTATATTCATATAATGAAGTATTTTAATGAATGAACTGAGTATATTAACAGATATATCTCTAAGGCAATGTTGAACCAATTAAATTCGCAGGGTGATGCTGGGGTTGTGGCTCAGTGGTAGAGTGCTTGCCTAGGACATGTGAGGCAATGGGTTCGATCCTCTGCACCACATAAAATAAGTAAATAAATAAAATAAAGGTATTGTGTCCATCTATAACTAAAAATATTAAAAAATTTTTCAGGATGAAATATAAATATGTTAAGGTTTAGATAAAGTTTTAAATCAGGTAAGACAGTACTATGAATATTTCCTACTATTCATGTGTGGCAAACATTAAAAATGTATGAAATGATAAGTACCAAATACAGTTGTGTTCCTAGGGAGAGAGAGAGTGGTAGGGGATTGTTGTGGGGTTCCAGATAAGCTCAGTTGTGTATATATAGGAATGAATTGTATATATTTTCTTTAGAATAATGATTTGAACTAATATGGCAAAATATAAAAAATCTGTGCAAATTGGGTAGTAGGTACATAAGTGGTTTTGGTTTTTGTTTTTTATTTTTTGTTTGGACACTTTGCTAAAAATAGAAGAGGGCCAGAGGTCATCATGGATAAACAGCTGGCAGAAAAGAAAGTTATCCAAGTTAAGAATGGGTATGGCAGAGGCGAAAGCTCCATAGGAGAAGGGGATAGTGGAGCAGAATTGGTAAATATAAAATAGGTGGAGTGAGAAAGGAGCGTGTCTAATTCAGTAAATGTTCTAGCTAATAATTTATTTTTCTTGATATTTTTTAGAGAAATATGAAGCGAAATGGGAGCAGAAATTGTTTAAATAGGAGAAGTAGGTTTGGTTCTCGAGAAAGAGACTGGCTGCGAGAAGATGTGAAGAGAGGCTGTGTTTACCTTTATGGAGCAGGCACGACCACTGCCATTACAACTACCACTTCCTCTGCTGCTTCCTCCTCCTCTGACTTACATCTCGTCCTTTGCACAGTAGAGACAACAGCCTCAGAAATTTGTGCTGGAGAGGGAAGAGAAAGTCTGTATTTACAGCTTCATGGAGACCTGGTTAGGTGAGGTCTGAGTTTATCTACTGCAATATAAGTTGCATGTGTTTCTGCTTAGAAGTGACTTTAGGATTTTAATCGTGCTGGAACTTATGTTAATTATGGAGTCACTAGACTTGAAAAGAGATTTGTCCCTAGAATGCTGACTTTATGATTCTTGATGTTAGAAACTATCATGAAGGAAAGAAATTGAGTTCTTTTATTTGGAATATACTGTAAGTCATATATCTAAATTTAAGGTAAGTGTTTAAAAAGTTGATTGTTTTGAAACAGGCACTGTAGTGCATGCCTATAATCCCAGAGATTTGGGAGGCTGAGGCAGGAGGATCACAAATTTGAGGCTGGCCTCAGCAACTTAGCCACATTTTCATTTTCAAAATGAAAAGAGCTGGGAGTATCTCACTGCCAGAGCACCTGTGTTTAGTGCCCAGTATAGCAACAGAGCAAAACAAAAGTTAAGTATTTTGGAAATTGTAAATAGAATGAAATTGAAATGTACAAAACGGTATAGAGTGAGAAGTAAGTCCTCTATTGTTCCCCATGCTTTAGCCACCCAGACCTTTTCATGAAGGTGGTTATTACCCATTTCTTAAGCATTCTAGGGATTTCCGTGCAATTATAAGCATATAAGACCTGGTCTCAAAATAAAAAAGGGTTGGGGATATAGCTCAGTGCTATAGTGCTTAGTATGCTCAAGGCCCTGGGTTCAATCCCAGTAATACACACACACAAAAACTAATTAATATGGGGCTGGGATTGTGGCTCAGTGGTAGAGCACTTGCTTCGCATGTGTGAGGCTTCGATCCTCAGCACCACATATAAATAAATGAAAAAAGGTTTATCAACAACTAAAAAAATTTTTTTAAAAATTTAATTAATATAAGCATATACATAAGTCATGCATGAGTAGCTGTGCCTCTGTATATATATTTAAAACTAATGATGCTGTATGCAACACATTGTTGACTTAATATCACTAAGAGATCTTTTCCTATAAATATTTCTACAGTTATCATTTATTTAGTGGCTGTAATAGTATTTCATTTTATAAGCCCACCATAATTTTAGCCAATCAACTAATATGGATGTTTAGCGTATTATCAATTTTTTGTGCTTACAAACAGGGCTGCAGTGAATGTCCTTGTATCTTTGATATCTCTTGTAGGTGGGAGTCTGTGGGATAATGTCCTAGAAGTGGAATTGCTGGGTCAATGATATGACCATTTATAATTTTGATAGATAGTTCAACTTCTTCTTCATAGAGGTTATGTTTCCATTCAAAATATAGAAGTATACCTATTTCCCTTTTCTCTAGAGTATGTTAGTATTAAATTTTATACGTAGATATAGACACATGCATGAGGACATATCTGCTTATACATAGAAATGATTGTTGGGCCTCAAGCATGCTAGGCAAGCACTCCACCACTAATTACAACCCCAACCCCTTGAATGTGTTTAAATTAGAGAATCATAAAGTTAGCATTCCAAAGACAATTCTTTTCCAAACCTATTGGCTTAGATTTTTGCAAAACTGAGGAATTTTGGTTATTTCATTGTTTTATTTTTCATTTCTCTTAATGAGTGAAGATGAGCGGATTTCCACAGGCTTAAAAGCCATTCATGTTAAATTTTTTATATAAACATGAAGAGAAAATCTCAGTCTTATACTGTGCATATGAACTTTCTGAGCTTTTTCTTTTTCTTTTACTAAATCACCATTAGTTCTTAGAATTAGACATCAAATAAGAGTTCTTCAAATGCCTGACCATTGGTTTTTGGTCTTCCCCATTCCTTCTAATAAAGAAATGTCTTGAAACTGAATTCAAAGCTGTGAAATCAATACTATTGAAAGTGAGAAAGGAAGCTCCCACTTACACCTTGAAAGTGGTAATAATAGTAGCACCTCTAGCTGAGCTGAAAATTGATGTCATTTTAAAAGTGTAAACTGAAGTTTAATGTGTATTTCTTTTAGGATTTGGACTAATTCTCCCGCCCCTGCCCCTTCAAGAATCCAATCTTTTATTTATTTATTTTTGTATGGGATTGAACCCAGGGCCTTGTGCATGCTGGGCAAGTGTTCTGCCACTGAGGTACACCCCAGCCCTGGGCTAATTTTTGAAAAAGTAGATTAATATTTGAATGTTTTCCTTGTTCATAGTTAACTACATTTCCTAAATCCATTTGTACAATGAAAGGATCAGACTAAGGGTGATCCTTAGGCTTTTCTAAATCTTAACGCTGATTCTGACCTAATTTTATCAGGTGGAAAGCCTTGACCTAGATTATAGCTGCTAGTTATTGATTAAGTTCACTTACTTAAGCATGTGACTTACTCATTTATTTTCTTTTTTTAAAAAACAATATTTTTTTAGTTGTAGATGGATACAACTACACAATCTTTATTTATTTATTTATTTATTTTTATGTGGTGCTGAGGATTGAACCCAGTGCTTCATGCATGCAAGGCAAGTGCTCTACCACTGAGCCACAATCCCAGCCCTCATTTGTTTTCTAATGTATGCGTATGCAAAAACATTAGAAATGTGGAGAACTCCCTGGTGTTGGTTTGCTACTACTAGCTGTAATATTAGGTACTGGTTGTGTAAGGAAGAATCCAAATGTGATATAGTTTACTTACGTAAATCTAAATTGTACCTAAAGTAGAATGTTTAACCATTTTTAGCACTGTAGTCTATTTATAATAAAATAACCCTTTGAAGATATAATTCATTAGAAAATAATGAAAACTGTTGAACTGTGGTTTGAAAGAATGGATATGCTTTTATTGCTGGAGTAGGAGTTCATGAACTTATCTAAATAAGAATGATGATTATGATGATGATAGATCTTATCTGACATTAAGCGCTTGCTTGTGCTAGTCAATGTACATAGTGCTTTATACACATTTTCTCATTAAATCCTTGTAATAATTCCAAAGGAAGCAGTCTCATCCTTTTTAGGTGAGGAAGAGACTTTGAGAGTAGTCCAGTAACCTGCTCAAGGTCAGGCAGGTGCGACCAGGCCTTTGAAATGCCTAACATTCAAGGTAGATGATAGACTTCTTCCAGTAAAGGTCCTACAGGAGAGGAGAAGTTGCCATAGTAGCTCCCTTTATTGAGATTTACCACTTAATCATGCCTATTTCAAGATCATCTGATCTCTTACTCAGCTGTCAATTGCTTGAGTTCAACCTTATATTATCTAATCAGAGGAAAAGGTACTTTCTTCAGAATAGCACTTTATATATAAGATAGCTGACAATCTATGGGATTATCATAATTAAGAATCTTTTTTGCTTATTACAGAAGTGTAAAGTGTTCATTGAAGAAATCTTGGAAAATGGAAAAGCATAAAGAAAAATAAAAATATTCAATGCTATGCTTTACATAAATTACCTTTTTAAGTCTCAACAATTGTGTGAGTTAAGGATTATGTCCCTTTTATCACTGAGGAAAATGAAGCTTAAGCATCACACTGAAGAACATCAGCTGGGAAATGGTAGAGCTGGGGTTTGAACCCTGGCATTCTGAAGTCAGATCTCATTCCCATAACTTCTATTGGTAGCATTTTTTCCCTAGATTTTTTTTTTTTGACCACACATCCAGTTTGTCCCTTTTTCCCTTTCTCTTCCCTCTTTCTCTTGTGGCACAAGGATTGAACCCAGGGGTGCTCTACCACTGAGATACATCCCTAGCCCTTTTTTTTAAACAGTAATTTTTTAAATTCTTTTTAAAAATTTGTTCTAATTAATCCCAACCCTTTTTGTTATTATTATTATTTTTTAAATATTTTCTTAGTTGTCAATAGACCTTTATTTTAATTAATTTATGTATTATATGTGGTGCTGAGAATCGAACCCAGTGCCTCACACATGCTAGGCAAGTGCTCTACCACTGAGCCACAACCCCAGCCCTTTGTTATTATTTTGAAACAGGGTCTTGCTAAGTTGCTGAGTCTGCCTCAAACTTGTGATTCTCCTGCCTCAGCCTCCCAAGTAGACATATACTTAATAATTTTCTAAATAATTGCATATTTGGGATCATACCATATATTTAATTTTATATCCTCATACCTCGCTTAATCATCTTAATTTCACTGTTATTAAAATTTTTTAGATGCTAGTTTTAATAGCTATAGGATATCCCATTTTATGTTTATACTGTAAATTATTAAATTATTGAAAATTGAGCGATAATATGCAATAATGCTATAGAGGTTAGATTATAAAATGAGAGTGTATGGGTTCAAATTCTGGCTCTGATGTTACCATGTAAGTATATAATGATTGGTGCCTTGGTTTACTTTTCTGTAGGATAATAATATTTGCAATAATATTAATAATAATAATAATAAAACTGGAGGATAATAATATTTGCATTGTTGAGTTGTCATGAGGATTAAATTACATGTTATACAGATTAAATGAATTAATTTACATACCTGTAGAATAGTGCTTAAAAATTGTCCATTTAGGAAGCTTGTTAAAATAGATTCTGATTCAGTAGGTGTAGGAGGGGGCCTGAGATTGTATATTTCTGTGATGTTCCCAAGTGATGTATTATACTTTGAGTAGTAAGGGAGTAACTGATGTCTGGCCCCTAATAACTACTCATTCTTCCCCTACCCCTTTTAGTGCTGGTGATTAAACCCAGGGCCTCTCACAGGCTTAGCATGTGTTCTACCACTGAGCTATAGACCCCCAGCCCCAAGTACTCAATAAATATTTTCTATTTTGGTTGTTTCAAATCATTCAACTCTTAGTAGTGTTGTGTTGATTAAACCAGTGCCTATAAATCTTCACATTGTTGATTTTTCTAGGTGAGGGCCTAGAAAGGGATTATTGGGACTAAAATCTGTTTTCTATGAATCATCCTTTATTTCCTCAACTTTTTTTTTACAGTCATGTATTTGTCACTTGAGTATGAGTGAAAGTTACTAACTTAATAGAAGCTTAGCACTTGAAGGAAACTTAGAGTGATACCTACTAGTGAAAGTAAGTCTGCCCAACACTTACAACCCCCCAACAATTATGTGGGGGGAGGCAGGGTTTTTTGATTATCTTAACTACTGGGGAGAGTAACCAGCATTTAGAGGACAAAGAACCAAGAGGCTTAGGGTTTTCACTGTGTGGGATAGCAAAGAATTGTCTTGTCCCTAAAGCCAGGAACATCCCATTGGGAATTACTGATTCCATCCCACCCCCTGCTTTTTTAAAAAATAAATGTGAAACAGACCCAGAGAGTCCAGGTTGAAAGTGCATTCCTCAGGCTGGCTTGTAGTAGAGTTGCAGTTGGAACACCCACGTCTAAGCACCCAGTCTGTTCCTTACATTTTTCTATGTGGCCCTCTCTCTCTATTGAACTGGTCAAGTGATAAATGACACACTAGTGAAGCTTAGTATAATCATAGCCTTCTGTCTGAAGAGTTGTAACAAGATCGTATGTAATAGAAAGGATTGCCCTTTGATTCTTAGTCATCAAAATGACTAAGATTTCTGTATTCGATAGCCATCTTTAAGATAAGCTGAGAACTAATAGGATGTTTATAGCAGATGATAACACCATGGGATTTGAGATTGAGTTCTAGGTCCCTTTTCTGTCATTGACTTGTTGGGTAACTTTTAAGTCAGCAAAATTTTGTTTACTGCACACATACACACACTTTTTTTCTTCCTCTTTTTGCAGTGCTGGGGATCAGACTCTTAGCTTTGCATATGTCAGTTGTGCTGTACCACTGAGCTGCAACCTAAGCTCTGTTTACCATATTTTGAACTTAACTGATTACCAGTGAGGAGGGGAAAAGGAGTTGTTTTGTTTTGTTTTGTGCTTCATTTATATTTCTGTACTACTTAAACACTTTAAAAGAATGTATTATCAATACAAAATTGAAATATAAATCATTTATTTTGAAATAATTTTTAAATATTTTAATACTTCTGAAATCAGTATGTATCTTACTGTTTATGGTACGTCACAGTTTAATTGGCAGTGTTTTTTCTTCCTTAATGGTTATTGTGACACCATCTGGTTTACCGCAGTGTACTTCTGACACTGATCATCAGGATTAGTCCTGACTTCACATATTAAAGGGCATGGTCCTACTGGGTGTGATGGTGCATGTCTGTAATCCAACCTACTTAGAAGGCTGAGGCAGGAGGATCACAATTTCCAGTCCAGTCTGGGCAGCTTAGCAAGATCCTGTCTCAAAATAAAAAATGCAAAGGTAGGGGGATATAGTTAGTGATAGAGTACCCCTGGCTTCAGTACCCAGTACTGTTAAAAACAAATAAATAGAGGACATGGGTCCCATCAAGACTATCCTTACGCCAATTGCTCTTTGAGAGTCTCTAGGCCATTTGTATTTCTGAATAATTGTTTATGGATTTGGAAGTTCCTACAACCCCCTTGGGTTCAATAATTTGGTGAAAAGACACAAAACTCAGGAAAGTTCTGTACTTAAAATTACAGTTTTAATATAAAAAATACAAATCAGAATTGGCCTACTGAAGAGATACAGAGTGAAGTCTGGGAGAGTCCCCAGTGAAGAGCTTCTGTACCCTCTCCCATTGAATCTGGGCCAGTTACTCCCTGGCACTTGACCAACCAGGAAGCTCTACTGAACTTCTACAAAGTTTTTACTGGGGCTTCATTACAAAGCCATGGTTGAATCATTGTCCATTGTGACTGAACTCAATCTCTAGCTCCTTGGCTCCCCGACCTAGGTCAAGTTGGCACCAATTCTCAACCCTTTAATCATGTGATTTTTCTTTTGTGACCAGCCCCTATACTGAGTCACCTTGTCTCTTTAGCATAAGCTCTGGGGGTATGAATAGCAAAGACACTTTTCACTCAAGATTTAGAATCTATCTCCAAGGAACCAGGAACAAAGGCCAGTCAAATCTTTATTATACAAGAAAGTGCATAAAAAATAGTGTATCTTTCAAATGATGGTGTATTAGACATCATGAAATATGCTAATTTTAGCACCATGCTCTAACCACGAGCTAACTGGCTGCTGAAATATGCTT
>PVHX01007130.1:0-94039 GCA_004024805.1 Geosciurus inauris | reverse complement strand
ACCAAGGGTAGTGATGATGATCTCAATCAACCATCTTTACTATACCCATTCCCCTTTCCTGCCCCCCACCTCCCCCATGCCGCATCCAGCGTTCCTCTATTTCTCTTATGTTTCCCATTCCCACTCCCCTTATTCATCAGCATCCACGAATCAGAGAGAACATTGGGCCATTCTTCTATACTCAAGTAATTGGCTGGAATTGTGTTCAACCCATGGATTCCATTCTGGAGAAGCAGAATGATTGGCTAGCCACCTGACTTCGAGAATCACCACTTGTCAGAATACTCTGTTTTGATGTTTGCATTCACCAGATTTGGTTTATTTCATTATTTCTTATGCTCTCCCAACAGCATTCTAGGCTGCATCAAGTCCTTCAGCAGGATAAATTGTCTATGGGCCACTTTTAAAAAAAACTCAGTGTTATCATAGTTTAATTCCTCCCTCAGTTACACATTTTTCTTCTCCTCATGACCCACCATTATTACACACCCGTGTAGGTAACTGAGGCAAACTGGATGCCATTCAGGGAGACCAAGACTAACTCTAGAGCTTGCCTGCTCTTACAGCTGAGGTTCCTAAGAGATTTGGTTAGGATTGAACAACCAGATGGTCCTGAACTAGCAGGCAAAGCTCCTTTTGAGCCTTAGCTTGGGAGAGTGAGGCCAGAGCAGGTCATATTGTGCAAAGGTAGCCCAAGATCTTTTTTTTTTAAAAAAAATATTCATTTTTTAGTTGTAGGTGGACAGAATGTCTTTATTTTATTTTTATGTGGTGCTGAGGATCGAACCCAGTGCCTCCCGCGTGCTAGGCGAGCACGCTACCACTGCGCCATAACCCCAGCCCCCCAAGATCTTTATAGCTAAGTCCATAAAATAAAAAGGGACTCCTTATTTCCTGTAAGGATAATTTTTCTAGGAATATCTTCCCACCTGCAAACTGCAGAGTATAACCTCATCTAGCTGGTTGATAAAAGAATCCAGAGAGTTCATTGCAACCTGTGGAAACTGTTGGTCCATAGAGAGAGCTGAATTCTTGAGAGTCAGGATAGAATGCACAGATTCACAGAAAAGGAAATCATTCTATAACCAAGCGATTAAGGAGCAGTCCTTTAGAAAACAGGCATGGATGAAGTCTGTGCCTAGGCTTAGGTGACCCTAAGATACTTTTCAATTGTCAAGTGAATGCTAAAATGTCTCCAGGAGAAAAAAAAGCAAGCAGAGAGCATGGCAGAGGGAACAGAGCCCAGCACAGGTGTAAGAGCCCTCTCATCCGTGGTTATTTCATTCTATATGTCAGGCATTGAGTAAGAAGCTTGGGATATAGTGATGAGCTAGTAATAGTGTTGAATAAGTGGGAAGGTTGTTACATGGAATACAGGTAATTATATGTGAAAATCAAAAAAGTATGGGAAGTTCTGTAGCAGAGGGAGAGTAAGTTGCTGTGAGAATGTGTAGGAATTAAACTAGGTGTCCACCTTGGGGAACTAGCTGCAGAAAGCTGACCTGGGCTGAGACTTCATGGCCTCTGGTTTTGAATAGCTACATTATGCTAATTTCTACCTAGTGAGCTGTTCTCACATAGAAGTTAATATCAACATTTGTAAATATAACTACATAAGACTATTAGGTATATTTATGCACAATTAACCCAATGTTATTGTTAGTGCTATTTTTGACTTAATAGCTTTGTGTTGAAAGCCCCATGCAAAAGAATTTCTCCTGGAATTAAAGGAGGAATACCACACCCACATGACCTCTACTCTAGTCGTGATCTCCTATCTAGATAGGGCCAGTTCTGAATTTATTCTTCCAATGACCAATTCCAGGAACCTCTTAGTTTTGAACAATGACCAATAATCATAAAAGCAGTTAATATTTATGAGCACTTGCTATGTTCCAGCACTGTTCTGAATGCTTTACTTGATTACTTCATTCAGTAATACCCGTAACCAATTTATTGCTGTCCCTATTTACAGATGAGGAAACAGGCACAATGAGTAAAGAGGCTAGTTCAAGTCACACCATAAAAATAAAGGGAGTCAGAATTCCAGTGTAAGTGGCACCTGAGTCCATTGTCTTAATCATGCTGATATGTATCAAGTAACCAATTCTTGTAGGAGTTGTGGTCTGAGCTGCCCTCCTGCCAGGGATGGTGAGATGTGGCCAACAATGTCAAAGCCCAGATCACCCTGGGACATGAGTTTGGAACAGATAATGTTGGCTTGACCCACCTTGTTAGAATAAATGCCTCCAATTCCCTAAAAGTAACATAAATACTTGGGGCTGGGACACTACTTTGAATGAAATTAGCCATAGTTCCTCTCCCTTCCTTACAGGGTTTTCCATCTATTTCTGAGATAGTATGGCAACTTAATTTTCTGGAACCTCATAAACTTGATTTAATTACCATGGTATATCACAAACCCAGATAAGCCCATTTTAGACTATAATTTGGAATTCTACAGACAGCCTCATACCAGTCAAAGAGTTTGCCATACTCTATTTCCTTAGCCCTTTCTATTTCCTATGCTCCTTAGGAATTTCTTCATGTTTTGTTAGTTTTCTCAAACTTCTGATCACACCCTCCCTCCATTGTTACTCTCAACTGATAACTTTCTTCCTAATTGAGAAAATTAAATCAATCCAAAGCAATCCTCCACAAGTGCACGTATCAAATGAGCACCATATATTCTACATATATTCACCATATATTCTGTACAGAGACCATATATTCTACTTTCTCTCCTGCTAACTCTGGATAGAGTATCCTGGCTTCTCAACAATACCAACCCCTGCATGTGTACATCAAAGTGAGGTTCCACTCCCTGGATTTTACTGCATGGTACTGCCCATGGATTTTCTATTCTCTTTCTTGAATAGTTGGCTCTCATCCCCCACTTTCTGAATAATTTCCATCAGGTGTTATTGGACCCATTTGTTGTAGCATCTCTCTGCTACCCTCCACTGCTATACTCTTTAACAGAATTGGCTATACTTGGTGCCTCCTGATTTTCTCCTCCCATTCTCTCAGAAGTCCATGGAAATCATGCCTATGTTCTTTCCTCTCAACTTCAGGACCTCAATACTGTTGAAACCCAATAGTTGAAATTCATATTATTTAAACTATGTGACATAATTGATCACTCCGTCTTGAAATTATTTCTTCATTTGACTTCCAAGCTACCACACTTGTAGTTTTCTATCTGTCCTTCAGGTTTGTCCTTTGCAGTCTTCTCTGATGTCTTACTTAGTATCTCTGTCTTCTAGATGTTGCAGTGTACCAAGACTCCATCCTCGGGCCTTTTCTGTTTCTTAGTCACAGATCAGTTCTATCACTTTATGTGCCATCCTTGCTGAGGGTTCCCAGATTTATAGCTCCAATCCCTACTATCCTGAACTAGACTCATATATCATGTACATACACAAGGAATAAGTTGATACTCTATCAACTTCATCTTTTGTTAGGCAAAAATGAGGAAAGTTAAGAACTAAAAAAGATCATAGGAAGAATGTGTGGCAGACCCTGTGTGTTGCTGATTCAGAATCTATTCTTCTATCTGTGCCTTGCTAACAATACTCTGATTGTTTGGGTATTTACATTTCATGAGAGAAACCCCAAACCTACCTCAAGGGTAACTCTCAGATAATCTTAAGCCATGAAGCAGTACTTATGCTGATCATTTGTTTAGGAGATTTCTTTTCTGGCCAATTAGAGGTGAGGAGAAACTTGATGGAGGGATTCTGAGATAGGCTTCTTCAGTGACAGAAAGAGCTGCTCAGAAGGTAATGGCCACTCTTCTTCCCATGGACTTTGAGGGGTTTGGATGAGATACCCAGAGCTATCAAAGCTAAGCAGCACCACAGAGCTAGATGGTGACAGATCCATCCTGAGGATGGCAAAGTGGCCTGAGAGGAAGAGAATAAATCCCAAAGCATGAGGAACCTTTGCAATAGCTAACTCTGGAGTTGCTCTACAGCTAAACTTCCTGTTATGAGGATACAGATTTGTCTATTGTTTGAGCCAGTTGAGTCAGGATTCTTTTTTTACTTGTAGCTTAAACATCAAAACTGACATAGTCTGCAATTTTTTTTTGAGAGCAAGACATTTCAATAAACATATCCAGTTTAACTGAAATAGTCACATCACAAACCCTCTACTCTTTCTCTTCTAGTCACCTATTCTTTCTATCTCAGGTACCACCAAAAACCCAACCACTGGGTTCCCTGCTGGCTTCCCAGTTGGGATGTCTGCTCTGTGGAACATGCCCTTGCTCACCAGTCAGCCAAGAGGCAAGACTGGGATGTCTATAAAGAAACTTTATAGAAAAAAATGTATGGATTTTCATCTCCTTTTTCTTTCCCTTCTCCTCTTCCATATCCTTTTCCTCCTCCTATTTCTTCTTATTGTCTTTTTAACCTAAGAGCACAGATACCACTAGTGTAGCTTCTGAGCTCTCATCTTAGTCCTTCTTCCCTACTGAAGTCACTCTGGAATGGAAAAGGGACACTAAACAGCTTTCAAGCACACACAGCCTTGGACTGGTAACACTGCCAATGCAGTGAATGAGTCTTTTGTCTCTTTTAGCTTTGATCTGAGTAAGCTTTTTGATGAAGGAAACCTTGTGTTCTTAAGTCATTTATTCATTCAACAAACATTTGTTAAGTAACTACTACAAGCAAGCCATTCATCTAGGAGAGGAGGAAACAATGTTGGAAAGGACAGACAGACAGTGCCCCTGCTTTCAAGGAGCTTGCATTCTAGTGGGAAGGAGGTGGAATACAGACAATAACATGCAAATAAATAAGGTAGTTTATGAAGGAAATAAACAAGAAAGCATAACAAAGGATAATGGAGAGGACAGCCAGGCTACTATGGGTAAAATGATCACATTAGGAGTTTCTAAGATTACTTTGGCACTCTAGTATTAAGAATGGGAACTAGCCAAATATGCAAAGCCAGGAAAAGCTGATCCAGGCCCAGGAAAGCATGCTGCAGGGGCTCTGAAGTCAGAGTGAGATGGGTTTGTTGGAAGACCACAAAGACAGACAGACAGTACCACTGGGAAATAGAAGGGAGTCAGAGAGATGCTCAAGGAAGACCTTGGGGGCACTGGGACCACAGGAAAGCATGTGATTTGACAACAAGGCCGTGGAAAGCCAGCAGAAAGGTTAAGCAGAGAGTGATTTAATCGGATTTATATTTTTAAAATTTCTACTACTTTGTGGAAAACAGATTTCAGGGGGCAAGATAGGAGATGGGAAATTAAGTTCAAAGGCTGTTTCCATACTCTATGCAGGAGGGGGATGAGGGTCTAGCTTTGTCAGTGTGGTAGTGGGAAAGTAGCAGGCAGTGGGGAGGTTAAACAAAGATATGGATGAATGTTTGGAATTGGGAGTTAGGTAGGAATTAAGGAAATGAAAAAAAAAATCAAGTTTTTTAACCTAAAGAAGAAGAGGATGATTGTGCCATTTCCAAAGCTGAGAAAAAATAGTAGAGAGGGAGAGAGAGAGAGACTGACCTAGGGCTGATAATCAAGACTCTGGAACATTAGATATCTGTAAGATATTTCTATGGAGACATCTGTTAGCTCCTCAGTGAGGGCAGCATCTATAGGAGCAAACTCCTTCACATACAGGGGAGAAAACTATCGCTCCTTTAAGTGATTGGAACACACCTTAAAAGTTGTTCTTTCTATGTCAGCAAAACTCTTTGGATACACTTTCTAGGATCAACTGAGGTCACCTAGTCATTCTGACGCATTCTTTTAGGCAACCTAGAGTAAACTTGGCTCATTATAATACTGAACTGAACATGCCCAGAAGTGTTGGAGCCTGCCAGCTTGCTTTTTTAAACACGTCACCTTGAGCCTTGAACTGAGCGTGCCCTCCAGGTGCTTTCCTGTGTGATAGCCTATGCAGAAGCTCTCTAAATCAAATGCCCAAGCTTTGTTTGTTTTGTTTAGGTAGAACATTGCTTTGTAAATAATCCCAGAGGTCTCTTTACCTGCTGCAGATAATAGATATTCCTCTACTCTTTTATCTCCTGGTTATGATTTGTGACTTTGCACTAAGTTGCAAAAGACATTGTGTTCAGTTATATATTTAGCAGACAAATAGAAATATTAGGCATACACATGGTTTGTGTGTGTGTGTGTGTGCATGAACGTGTGGCTATATCACTCCAATTTCTGTGTCTGTGGTCACATGACTTTCTTCTCTTCTATGATCTAATATTCCTCTGCCTTCCTCCTATGAGGAGACTTGTGATTGCCTTCTGGGCCCACCTAAACCATCCGAGTTAATTGCTTCATCTTAAAATCCTTAAACCCATCCACAAAGTCTGCTTCTTTCCATATTAGGTTATACTCACAGGTTCCAAGTATTAGGATGTGGATACATTGAGTGTGGCTGTTATTCAGGCCTATGAAAAAAAGACAGGTAGATAGATAAAAATAGAATCCAACAGACAGAAAACAATAGATGATAGATAGATAGATAGATAGATAGATAGATAGATAGATAGATAGATAGATTGATTGATCTATGCTGGCTTCCTAGAGTAACAATTGCTTCCTCCCTAGCTCAGAGCTTTTTCTTTATGGATGCCCTATGTCGATGGGCCCTTCTGTTTATCTTAGTGCTCTCTATGACTCTCAAAACTCTTGTCCCTGGTCTTTTATTCCATCTTATTCAGTTTTCCTGAAGTAAATCATTTCTGTTTAAACAGGCTCATTATCTGATCAATTACATAGTTCCATATTTTACTATGCCAGCTGCGTTGTCTATCATGTCACTAGAATCAGCACTTCATGAGGCAAGGTATTTTGCTATTTTGCTCACTGTGTACTCTAGAGCCTAGAGTGGTTCCTGGCATATACTAGGTGCTTAATAAATGTTGGTTGATTGAATGAATGAGATGGTAGTGAACCAACAAGTATGGACTTGGTCCCTGAGTGATGGAACTAATGTCATAGGACTCCCCTCTAGCAGTTGATGAGGAATCCCTTTATTTGTAATTCTGAATCAGTGTCTAGCCACATGGCTTTTTAAAAAATATATATTTTAGTTGTCAATGGACCTTTATTTTACTTGCTTTTATGTGGTGCTGAGAATCGAATACAGTACCTCACACATGCTAGGCAAGCACTTTACCACTGACTTACAACCCTAGCCCTAGCCATGTGGCTTTGATGACACAAACATTCCCTGAAACCTGGCCATGTTCTTTCAGTTCATCTAGTGCCTAGCAATAGCATGGTTGCTTCCTATATCCAAGCAAGCAAATCCATTTAAAGGTGCACTAAATTAGTAAGTTCTGTCCAAATTGTCCTTCTGATTTTCACATCTTTGTAGAATAGGGCTAATGGTGACCTCTGGATTTCAAAGCATAATGAAATGCTGCCTACTCTGGATTATTCCTTTCCTTACTCCCTTCTGTGCTTTGATGATCTGGGATTCTTTAGGTTACTCTTGTTTTAGAAGGAAGTATATTTCGTAAATGCTTCAGCTGTCTTTGCATTCACACTGCTAGTAGAGTTTATTTATTTATTTTAACCACAGTTCTAATAATAATAATAACTAAGAGAAATACATCAAAGAAACAGAGAGCTACTACTTAGTCATGCTCTGTTATTTTTGGACAACTCTTAAAAACATTTCTTGTGTGTGTGTGTGTAAGGTGCGGGTGGTACATCAAATTCAGGGTTTTTTACATACTAGGCAAGCACTTTACCACTGATTTATGTCCCCAACCTCTAAAAGATTCACTTTGAAACTAACCCAGAAAGCTCTGAGATACAGCCTATGCTCTTTTATTTACAATGTGACCTGGAAGAGATAATAAAACATTCCATGAGAACATATAACAAAATAGAGAAAATTAGACACTCTGGTGCAAAATTAAATTCAACATACATCTCAGAGTTTTCAAATGATGTCTCTTGGAATAAACAATTTAGGATCCCCAAACATGCTGATTGTTTCTGAATTGCTTTCAAACTTGGGGACAGATTTAGGCATCATGGCAGACATGTAAATGAATGTGTCTATTCCAAAGGTGTATAAATTGTTCGTTTTTCAAATAAAATGCCATCCTGTGTTAAGAAAAATAATTACTTAGAAAAACATTATGCCTCTGTGGAAACTGATAATATACAAGCAGTTTCAGCGCTAGCATATTTTTTGAACACAATATCTAAAAATAGATACACAGAAAAAGAAAGCAGGCCAAGCAGAGCCAAATGAATGTCTTGATATTAAGGGAATAATAGAATTGTGGGGGGAAAAAGACATATATAAGTAAGCAGTAAATAAAATTTCTGTATCATCTTAAGAGTATTTTCAAGAACAGAAATGTGATAGTCATCATTATTATCATCACCATCATCAAATGCCATTAAGAGCTTTGTATATTAATAAAAATGTGGCATAATTATGAGAGAATTTCATAATTTTCTAGAAGCTAATATTTTAAAAGTAGGTCACCCTGAAAGATTTACATAAGTGAAAAGGATACTGAGGATTACTTGAGTAGAAGGGTAACATAACACTAACATAGAAAGGGCATAGAAGTTCTTACTTTAAAAACAAATCTTGTATGGAAATTCTCTAAATTATCATCTTAGTTTAACTGTTAATCTAAAATTCTTCTAAAATACAGAGTATTTTATTTTTTGAGGTAGTGGGGACTGGGGGACTTAACCACTGAGCCATTGATAAGCCAAAGCTTATCATATCTTTTATTTATTTATTTTTATTTTAAGACAGGTTCTTGCTAAGTTACTTAGGGCCTCTCTAAATTGCTGAGACTAGTGTTAAATGTGTGATCCTCCAGTCTAATCCTCCCAAATTGCTGAGATTACAGGTGTGCACCACCGCACCTGGCTAAAATATAGAGTATTTTAAAAAACAACCTTCAGGTTCCATTTCTGTTGGAGGTGATTTAAATGTGATGGAGTGGCAATGGTGACCTTCATAGCACTGCATGAAGATGACATGAAGGCAGGGAGGTCCTTGGGCTGTTATTTAGCAATCCGTTAATGCCATCTGGGGAAAAAATAGTTCTTTCACAGTTGGAAGAATGGAGCTAAAGTGATTGTGGAAGGAGGTAGCCATAGCCACGTGGTACGTTTTGAAAAAAGTCATGGGTAGCAATGAGGTGCCTGGAAAATGGAGACTCCAAAGGCTTATGAAGAAATAACTTACAAATACACTGCACTATGGAGAAATACAGACGACCCAGACACATTGGACATAATGTTTACTCTTACTGCTTTGCAATTCATTTCTAATTAAAACCACGAATGAGATATTGAACTCCTTCTATCAATTAGTAAAGACTAAAAATGATAATACCAATGTTACTAGGAAATGAGCAAAAAATGCTGTCAGAAATATAGATTTGTCTTCCCTGAGTAAAATTTGGCAATATGTATTAAAACTATTCCTTTAGATAATGGAATTCCAACCATAAAAATTAGGATGAATGTATGTTTTTCTGTTTGTTTTTTTTTTTTTTTTTTTTGGTACCAAGGATTGAACTCAGGGGTACTCGATCACTGAGCCACATCCTTGCCCTATTTTGTGTTTTTATGTAGAAACAGGGTCTCACTGAGACGCTTAGTGCCCCCACATTGTTGAGGGTGGCTTTGAATTCACAATTCTCCTGTCTTAGCCGCCCAAAGTGCTGGGATTACAGGCATGTGCCACCGCGCCTGGCTTTCTCTGTATTTTGAACATTAAAAGATTGGAACTTCCTAAAGTTCCAGCTGTAGAGAATTAAGTCCAATAGATTATGAATCTTATAAAGTCATTCAAAATTATAATCTTATTATAAAATGTATTTTTGAATAGATTGTTATTTATTATAAATTGTATTGTAGAGAAATGTTCATCAACATGGGAAAATGTTGAGGTTCTGTTGTTTAAAATCAAGTCAGTAGATTACAGAATTAATAGATTACAGAATACAGTAGATTACTGCTACAAAACAAAGTTGTGTACACATCAAGAAGACATAGAAGAATCTACAATAAATGTTGATGAAAACTATCTTTTGATACAACTATTATAGGTAATATTAAGTAGCTGACTTGAAAAGCTCCTTCTGCTCTTCCCAGTATAACTCTGTTTTTGTCAATTGTAGTTTGAATTTGTTATGGAATTTTGAGTCAATGTTATCACTGTGACACAAAATTCAATCAAGGACAAAACTTAGGTCAACCAGCATGATAGATAGAAATTGAGTGGTAAAAAGATTTGATAATGGAACAATTTTAAATCATGCAGTGTGGATTAAAATGAGGATTCTGGAGTAAAAGAGGAAGGTATGATAATTTGGTTGGGCTGGTGGCATACACTCTTGGGATTTGAGTGAGCTCCTTCAGTAGACATCTCAGAAATCTGTTTGCATAAAGTCCTGAGCAGCCATCTGGGAAAGATCATCTTAAGACAAGCTTGGCTTCATAGCAAAGTAGTGCAATGAAAGACCGAGTGGCTCTGAGTTATCATGGTGCCTATCACTCAAGTATGTCCCAATACAATGTTCATGAATTTCCTGAGTCTTGGGAAGGAAAATGGTTCCATCAAAATTCAAAGGCCAGTTGTATTTCTTCTTATGTGAAGTGTCTGTTCAGTTCCTTAGCCCGTGTATTTACTGGGTTATTTTTTTTAGTGTTAAATTTTTTGCATTCTTCATATATCCTAGAGATTAGTGCTGTATCTGAGGTAAGTGTGGTAAAGATTTTCTGCCATTCTATAAGCTCTCTCTTCATGGTGTTGATTGTTTCCTTTGCTGATAAGAAGGTTTTAGTTTGAATCCATCCCATTTATTGATTCTTGATTTTTCTTCTTGTACTTTAGGAGTCTTGTTAAGGAAGTCAGATCCTAGGCCAACATGATGAAGATTTGGGCCTACTTTTTCTTCTATTAGGCACAGGATCTTTGTTCTAGTGCCTGAGAAATATAAATCAAAACAAATCTAAGATTTCATTTCACCCCAGTTAGAATGGCAATTATGAAGAATACAAGCAACAATAAATACTGGCAAAGATGTGGGGTGAAAAGGTACACTCATACATTGCTGGTGAGACTACAGATTGGTGCAACCATTAGAGATGTGGAGATTCTTCAGAAAACTTGGAATGGAACCACCATTTGACCCAGCTATCCCACTCCTCAGTTTATACCCAAAGGACATAAAATCAGCATACTACAGTGACACAGCCACATCAATGTTTATAGCAGCTCAATTCACAATAGCCAAACTATGGAACCAACCCAGGTGTCTTTCAATAGATGAATGGATAAGGAAAATGTGGTACAAATACACAATGGAATATTACTCAGCCTTAAAGAAGAATGAAATTATGGCATTTGCAGGTAAATGGATGGAGCTGGAGAATATCATGCTAAGAGAAATAAGCCAGTCTCAAAAAAACAAAGACCAAATGTTTTCTCTGATATGCAGATGCTAATTAACAATAAGGGAACTTAGGGAAGAATAGAGTTACTTTGGATTAGGCAGAGGGGAGTGAAAGGAGGGGAGAGGTATAAGGGTAGGAAGGATAGTAGAATGAATCTTACATTATTACCCTGTGTGCATATATGACTACATGATTGGTGTGATTCTACATCCTGTACAACCAGAAGAATGAGAAGTTATACTCCATTTATATATGATATGTCAAAATGCATTCTATTGTCAAGTATAACTCATTAGAACAAATTGAACAAAATTCAAAGACTAGATACTGAAAAAAAAAAAGAAGAAGAACTTTGGCAGACAGTAGGGATACAAGTACACTGCTTAGAGACCATTCTAGTAGAAAGCAATGCAAAAAAAAAGGGGGGGGGAAGGCCTTTTGTTAACTAGCTCAAATTGCAGCTTTTGCAAGAGCAGGGTTGTGTCCTTGAATCATGTCACTCAAATTCATATTTTATTTAGGCCCTGGCCTGGTGCTAGCACTCTGATGGTTCCTTAGTGGATGTGGGTGATACAGTAAACCTGTTTTGAGAAGCTTTCACTGGGAAAAGCCAAGGGGTGAGTCTGTGGTATTATTAACTCTCAAATTATATTCACATCAAATGAACATAATTTACCTCTCTTTGATCCAATGGTTTAAAAACTTTTCAACAGTCAGACACTTCATGTGAATTAAATATTATGTGCAATCCAAAACACAAAATTAATGAAGGCAGAGCTGATTGACATGGGAATGGGGGGTGGGGTGGGGACACGACAGATGACTTAAAACCCAATTGTTTTTGTCACCCCTTCTTGGAACCACTTGAGCTGACAACAATGGATGTGTCCAGCTTCCAGAGATGTGTCATGACTTGCTCAAGGTTCCTAGCAGTAGAGTCAGAGCTGGATCCTGATCTCCTTCCCCAGGATATTTTCCTACACCTTCACTTCCTCAATCATTTCTCTAGCACTTCTTCCTTAGAAATCGCTGTAGGAGCATCTCCACACCTTCCAACTCCTCCCTTCCATCCTTCCCCATTCTATGTGAATAGACTGTGCTCTTGCCAGAGAGCACCCCTTTGTTTGTGACCTTTGGATCTGATTGGTCCAGGAGTGCATATAAGCTTCTGTAGTTTCTGGTATAAATGGTGTTTTCTGCTCCTCGCCCTGGTGTCCCTGCTTCTTATCCCGGGTGTCTCTGCGTCTCACTGGGGGCCTGGTGAGATTGGCTCCGCAGATCGTCACCACCATCCAGAGAGACCCCATATCGTCTTCCCCTGGGACCCTTTTTTCCTCGTCTCTCTGGACCCCAACTCATTGAGAAAGCCTCGTGGCCCTCCCCCTCCCATTAAAGCGGTAACCTGCCATGGTGATCCCGTTAGAGAAAAGAAGGCTGAATTCTGGGAGTGGAAAGGAAGAGAAGCAGAATAAGTCACAGAAGGAAAGCCCTGTCAAAGATGTGACTAGCTTTAAAACCTCCTGTGGAAAACCCACATAGTACCTCGGCACACCTGCCTCTCCGCCCCTTGACAATGAAGCTGAACACCACTGTAGGGCTGGGTTTTCTGGAAACCCAGGACACACTGGCCAGAGATTTTCTGCAGCATTCTTTCCTGTTCTTGCTCAGCGTGGCTGAATCTGCTGGCCTTCCAGGGTCACCGGGGGCCCTCAGAGAGAGCCTTTGATTTAGTGTGCAAGGGAATTCCCACTGGCTGATTAAATATTTTTATATTTTATCATCTTCCTGCAGTGAACAGCTTTTGGCATGCAGAGTATTTTTATAAATGTTATAAGTAAATATTATGGGGTCAGTCACAGAAAGGAACATAAGCCTGTGAGCCTAGGAAGCCTGGAAGGCATTAGACTTCGTCCCAGAAAAAGAGAGGATTTGGAACAATTAAAATATTGAGTATCTGAAAATGTTCATCAAAGTATTGCGATTCTGCTTTCAGAATCTAACGTTAACCGAACTAGACAGAAAAATAAAATAAAACTGATTTTAAGTGACATGTGTGAATATCCAAGGGGATATATTTGCTTTAGCTTTGAATTTGGAGCATTTATTAGAAGACAGACAGTAAGTAAAATTGCACTTTCACATTAAAAACAACCAGTTTTGTTTTTCAGACAGAACTAGATCCTTCCACAAAGCAAGACAGATCTCCAAGATGCCAAACCACTACTCAGAGTTTCCAAGGCCTCGGTTCATTTTTGGTTCAAATGGCCCTTTGGAAAATACAAAGAATAACTCAAGTGTGGGCCATGGTAGCATCATGCTCCAGTGCCCTCTTGGGTAAGAAGGTCTGGGTGAGTTGCTTGGAAACTGATGTCAGAAAAATCCTCCTTGACACAGAATGATTCACCACTGGGAATTTGCTCCTTCCTGGGAAGCCACTAAATGTCTGCTGTGGCTGAGCCTGTCTCATAGCCACGGGCCTGGAAATCCCCAGGGAATCCATGCACTATTACTGGTCAGCTGTTCCTAATGACCCTTTCTAAAGATGCTGCACCAAAGCATCTTTTCATCGTTCCTCCCATCTCCGTAGTTCATGGTCCAGGTCAGAATGAATGGGAGGTAATCAAGAAGTACATGTCATTGCTTTCCTGCCTGGTTTGCCCTATCAATCTTATTTCACCTGCTTTCTCGATGGCTTGCTGTTTGCCCTATACTAACTTAAACCTACACTTACAGCAGTCCAAATCACTTTACTTTTTTTTTTTCTAATTATTTCAAGTACATTCAACACATCTGCAAAGTCTCTCCCCTTTCAAGGTGTTAGCAACTTAACATAATTTGCTGCCATCTGCAAATTCAAGAACTGCCTAACCCAGATAATTAATAGAGTCTTATTGCCACATAGGTAGCAGGCAGTCAATCAATATATTAGGAAGAAAGGAAAAAAAGGGAGGAAATATGAAGGAAAATCAGGAAGAAAAGGAAGAAGGGAGGAAAAGGGGGGGGGGGATTCTGTGGAGCCGAGCTCACATTCCTCCTGGATAGTTTTCAAACCTCGGTAAACCTCCCGATCAAAGAATAGGCCCCTGAAAAAAAACCTAGGTAAACCCTCTCCTCTAACTAGAAGGTGCAGTGGAGATAATATGGCAGAAAGGCACAGAGGAATGGGAAGTGTTGAAAGGTTAGACAGGAATGAAGGTTCAGGAGAATGAAATTGAAGATGCAGATTGAGCTCCAGGGAGGAAATCCTGCCAAGATCTACAACTGTGGTCTCCACAGTCCTCAGAATCCTCTTGGAAACCCCGTTTGAGAAACATTGCTATAGAAAAGGGATCCTAGGAAGTGAGTCTGAAATCTAAATAAGGTGATACTTTCATCCTCCTTGCCAACTGGGCCAGTCCCTAGAACATCAGCATTAATGACATTGTGCTGGGGCCAGCATCTGCCCACACTGATGGAGAAGCTGCTCATCACCCTCTCCTTCTTGTTGTGGTTGATGGCCATCTCCATGGGGCCTTTAACACACATGAGAACTGTGAAAGAGAATCATACAAGGAGACTGCTCTCTAGAAGTTGCCCTAAAAGCTTTTATAGTATTTTCCTCTGATTGGATCCTGAGCACTAACTGAGAAGCTGGGTTTAGCCTTCCCTGAAGAGAGTCTAGTGGGATGTAGAACAGGGTCTTCTGAGAATGTGTGAGGGGGAACCTACTAAAGAACACATTTATTTCAGTTCCAAGAAATTAAGTCTGCATTGACTCATTCCAGGTGAGTTCACCAGTACTAGAAAATAGCTAAGGAGGGAATGAAGGGACAGACAGACAGACAGCAACTTTTTAAAGACTTGTCCAGTCATATCTAATTTTAAGGGTAACATTTATTTATTGTATGAATATGCAAAGTAGAACTGTGATGATAATAGTAACAGCCAATGAGATGAAATGATTAAGAACCACCAGGCACAGTGTTTAACTCTGACTTCAGAAGACACCAATGATGCACATACTTTCATCATCTCCATTTTACAGATGAGGAAACTGAGGCTGATAAAAGCAAGGCTGAGAACTCAAGGTGGTACAGCTGATTGAAAGCAGAATTTGAATATGTGAATTTATGTTTTGAGTTGGCATTCTCTTCTCTGCATTTGGGGCCATACAAACACATACACAACATAAGTCCTGTGTCTCCTTTTCTAAGATGAAAAATAAATTTTGTTTCTAGGTTTAAGAGTTTTCTTCTAATTGAACTTTCACTGCCTACCTACCTCTGGAGCAGGTTTGTTTAACCACTAAATTATGCTACTAGACAAACTGAAGAGATGTCATGGACCCTTGGACCCATGCACAAAGCCTGAGCACATCATAGTCACAGAGTTTGACTTTATGGTGCTTCTAGAATCCTGGCCTAAAAGTTCAAGTTCCTGCTGAGTCACTTTATATATATGCCACTCAGGTTTCTCCAATGTCTGTTTCTTAATCAGACATCTTCATTACCTTCTGGTCCCGTGCTTCCTACCAACTTATGGTTTCTCTGATGGAGAAAATCTTGATTGAGGAATTCTTGAGCCATCTTCAGAGAGAAGTCTGCTCTGCTTTGTAGCATTTGTGCAGGAAGCTCTAGAAAGATGTTCAGATTTTGTTTAGCTATTTCTGTGGACTCCACTTTCCCATTTTGGTCCTTTGTCCTGACAACACTGCATATAAAACTCAAGCCTTGGATCACATCTATAGCTAACCTCACTTCTTCAATATGTGAAGGCTGCTTTCAGAGTTCATTCTATGGCATCTAGAGAAGTTTCACTGAAAAAAAGGCATATTTCTTCAAAGTTTAGCAATTGTGACTTCTTAATGGAAGTAATTGGATTCCATAGTTTGTTTCCTCTATTGCAAAGTACAGGGATACCAAAGTCTCTCATGGCAAAAACATTATTCTATGTTACTCCACTGTTTCTACTTTCAAAATATGTTAAAACACTAATAATAAAACTATTTCAAATGTGCCAAATCAAAAACCAAACCAAAACAAAACAACAAAAAAAACTTCACTCCCAGACTCCACTATTGTGACTGTGTTTCTCGTTGATATTCTATAATCTTATCATTTTTGGACACACATCCCCATACCGCCCTGGGTTATTTATGAAGATAAATCCTGTGCTGAGATCAAAATCTAGACTCATTATTTTTAAATAGGTCTAATTTTGTTTTTGCTGCTTTAAAAAAAGATCTTGAAAATATTTTCCAGTGGGTTTATTTGTTTAAAAAAGATTTTGTTAAAGAAATTACTCAGAACAAAAACTATCTTTTGAGTTGTCAACTATCAGCTACCACATATTTGGAATATCTTGAATTATCCAGGAACTGACAGTTCAGTTTTTGAATTCTTTGTACCCTAAGTTTTGTTATTGTGTTTGAATGCTTTCAAAGTGTCTGCCTAAAAATATATCTCCAATTATTAATTTCTGGCTCCTTGTGAACAATGGCTTATTAGTAAATTGATCTTTGCATTATCTATGTTTTCTAAGCCTCAGCTTCCTCTTATCTGAAGTGGGATGAGTAATGTCTACTTCATGGAAGAATTAAATGACATAATACATGCAAAATAAGTGCTCAATAAGGGATATCTTGAAAATATTATCTAAAGAACACAGTTTAAAATTATTGATTTGGTTACAATTACTATGCTTTGGGCACACATCTTCTATCCCTATGAAGCTTCATATACTGAGGAGATGAGCAGTGGCCTCCCTTGACCTAGAATTGTCCCCAGCCTTCAGCTTGGTCCTGACATGTCAGTCTTTTAATGAATATTGCAGGACAAAATTCCTGTAAGTATCAATTTACCATATTCTCTGTGGGCATTGATAAGTAGGAGTTGTCTGAATTCAGAATTCGATGTCTTTTCTCTAAGTGCAATTTCAAATTTTGATTCTATTTTAAAAGATGCTGTTTTGTGTTCTACTCTTGCGTTGAGAAAACAGGATTTGAAAGTCTAATACCAATTCAGTAAATTAGTGTTAATCAGTTTACACCTAAACAAGTCAGCAGATAAATGATGTAATCTGCTTTTCTGAAGAGGGGTAAAATTGAGGCAACTTTGGAGAAGAGCAATAATTTGTAATTTGCTTTGGGGTTTGTCTCAGAAACAATGAGGAGACATTGCAGAGCTGAGCTAGAGTTAAGAAAATATTTCACTTCACGTGTGAATGTGTTGACACATTCACGGCAAAAAGACCAATGTCATCAGGGCCATTTACTGGAAATTCTTTGAAGGCACCTTGACTTTGTGTAGCTTTTGTTCTAAAAAGAATATTTTTCTCAACTTTCATCTAGTATACCTTTTCTACTCTTTAAATTATTATTATTTATTTAAATGTATTTAATTTTAAATTATTTAAATTTATTATTCTTCAAATAAATTTATAGGAAAATGTTCCACACTCATTTGTAAATATCTGGTGTTGCTACAACACTCCAAACGTATTTGGCTCAAACTATGGTTAGCTCCAGGTTTAAATGTCATACATACGCCTTTGTATAAAAAGAACTTTAATTTATAGGATTGTATAAATATTAGTCTGACATGTTTAGAACAACTAAAATGTGTTATGAGTAGTGTGAAATGTGCTACTGATATGGCACAAAGTGATAACAGATTCAGGGCTAAATTGCAGAATGCTATACTTTTGAATTTGGAACTTATTGTTTCTTAAAGTGCAAGGCTAGAAAATATGTTTACATCGAGGGGGAAAAACTATACATATTGGCTACAAGGAGAGCTGTGATGAGAAAGTGATCCAAGAGGAAGGTAGCTTTAGTGACTGAGCATGCCATGACAGGAGGAAATGGGGGTGACTGTCCACAGGCCAAGTATTTGTCATTCTTGTCTTGTGGTCAAAGGCAGTCACTGGAGGTTTCTGGCAAAGGAAGTGGCTTTATTGGGTCTGGATTTAGGATCGTCATAGTGAAGAGGACAAATTCAAGATGGGGCAATTCATGTGTTTAATCTCTCCTCATAGGCACTCTTTTCTGACACAGAACACTGTAAGTCTTTGCCTTTTTAATTCTGTTTTCTTAATTTGGGGAAAATAAAATGATCCTACTCCTGGCGTGGATCACCATGATCACAGATTTATGCTCTGTGCTTTTCACCCAATAAGGGAGGGAAGTCCTATATTCTTTTCACTCACTCGCCTTGTGGGAATTGAGCTGTGAATTTGTTCATGTTTCAGATTACAATGCTGTATGTTTAATAAGAGCTATTTTCCGATGCACAAACTCTCATCCCTGATGAATAAGTTCATTCAGAAAAGTGAATTCCTATCTCTTGGCCCCAAATATCCTTCAGACTTGTTAGTGTCTGAGCACATCTCTACAGAATCAGATGCATTTCTCTGAATGAGAAATACCAACCAACAGCACAGTGTGTCCATCAGGGTTTCAGCATGAAACAGATGGCAATCTCAAACTGAGTAAGTGAGAGTGTTAGTAAAAGAGTGATTTGCCATCGTGTGGGAAGATTTGGCAACAAGCAAAAGGGATGTTGAAGGACCATAGGGCTAAAATAGCAGTAGGTGGTGGTGATGGATGAGCTCTTTATTAGTCTTGGGTCTGAAGAGAAATGTGCTAGTTCTGTATCACAGAGGTAGCTCTAGGGAAAAGGTTGAAGGAAGGAAGCTCTATCTTTTGTTGGAAAGCACAGTCAACTCTTGTGCGCATGGCAGGAAGAAAATTAAATGCTCAGCTTTCCATTCTTCCCACCAGCGTAGCCTATCAGATCAGTCTTCAGGGCATACACTAGGACAGGGTTAAGGTGGATCTTCAGAGCAAAGGGAGAACACCTAGTTCAATAAAGTTTTCAGTTTGTGGTAAATCCACATCAATTAATACAGATGAGACTTTAGCAAAATGGTGAATTGGGAAGTGCCAAACACATGTTCTCCATGTAAACACTAAAAACAAACAAAACCCAGAAAACAACAACAAAAAAAACCAAGTGACACATGCCTGTAGTCTCAACTACTTGGGGAGGCTGAGGCAGGAGGATCTCTTGAGTGCAGAAATTCAAGGACAGACTGAGTAGCACTGTGAGACCTCCATCTCTAAAAGAAAAGAAAAACAGTAGCTCTATGAAGCAAATTTGTAAATGTTATAGAAAATAATCAAAAGTTTGCAACAACCAAATAAATATTCAATTTAGAAAAAAATTTTAATATCAGGGAAGTTTTGCAGTGTTTATGTTTTATTCCCTGTTCCCCTTCCCTGGTGGCAACAGTGTAGATCTTGAATGGCAGCAATCCAGTATCTAGTTCCCTTCTTTGAGAGCAGACCTAATTTGAAGATTATTCTGCATGTTTGTTTTAGTCTGACTGGGGTACCCAAAGAACTTACCTGATTTTCTCTGTCATGTAAAACTCAGAAAGTAGGCAGGAAAAGCAGTGGGTACTATAAGAGGGTGATAAACTCACACGTACCTGGAATGAGAGTCTCACTGGTGACATACAAAATCATCTAAGGACTGAAGCAGCTGGGGTGAAACTCTTTGGGAAATTAGGACATTCAAAACTGGCTGTTTATATGGGGGAGTCTGGAATACTATGTGCATGCCCAAGTGAAAGATGCATATTAGAAATCTCTTAAGAAGACCTTAGACTTTCATCTAAGGCTGATACCTAGGTTGAGAGACAATGAAGAATAAGTACATCCAGCATAGATCTAATCTGCTGGAAAGTTTTTAGCCTTTTGGGTTTTTGTCTATTTCACTTCCTGGATTTCAAGGAAATCTCTATCAAATATTTTCTATGCTTAAGCTGAAGGAAGAGAGACATCAGACAAGAAACAGTATTTGTAAAAATAGTTTGAACAAGTCTCAAAACAAATGGACTATTATAGCCTTCAATAATCAAGAATAAGCAACCAAACTCTGGGAAGGGGGGGAAATATGATTTCCAAAATTATCATATTTTAATAATCAAATGCTCAATACTCAACAGAAAATGGCAAGGTATACCAAAACAAACAAACAAGCAACAACATCAACAACACCACCAAAACCACACACAGTAAAATATGACTCATTCAAATGGACAAAATGAATTGACAAAATATGTCCCTGAGAAAGCCCAGACATTGAATTTCCAAAAAAATACTTTAAGACCACTCTTTGAAATGTACTCAAAATGCTAAAATGAAGAACAAGAGGAAATCAGGAAAATGACATATGAAAAATATAAAAATATCAGCAGAGATTAAAATTATAAAAAGGAACCAAACAGAAATTCTGGAGCTAAGATGTACAGTAACTTCCATGGAAAATTTACTAGTGGCACTCAAAAGCAGATGTGAACTGGCAGGAAAATGAATCAGCTTGAAAGCAAAACATTTGAAATTACTGAGTCTGAAGAGCAGAAAGGAAAAAGTGAACAGAGTCAAAAGGACCTATAGGACACCATCAACAGGACTGATATATGCATTAAAGAAATCACAGGAGAAGAGACAGAAAATTGCAAATAGCATATTTGAAAAGAAGGATGGCCTACGTATCTCTCATTTCATGAAAGATATGAATCTACAAGCCCAAGAAGGCCAATGAACTCCAAGTAGAATGAACTCAAAGGAACACACACCGAGGCCATTATAATCAAACTGCTCAAAGCCAAAGTCAAAGAGAGAATTTTAACAGTAGCCAGAAAGAAGCAACTGGTCACATACAGATAATCTTCAATAATGTTATCCTCCAATTTCTCAGCAAAAACTGTGGAGATATATTTAAAGGCTGTGGGATATATTTAAAGCACTGAAAGAAAAAAAAAAAGTCAATGAGAATTCTCTATCTGGCAAAACTGTTTTTCAAAAATGAGAGAGAAATTAAGATACTCCCAGGGGGGAATACACACACACACACACACACACACACACAAGCTAAAGGAGTCTATTACCATTAGACTTACCCTATAAGAAATGCTGAAGGAACTCCTTCAAACGCAAATGAAAAGATACTGAAGAATGACTCAAACCCAGAGGAGGATATAAAGGTCTGTTTAAATGTAAGTACATGAGCAAATATAAAAGTCAATATTTTAAAATTTTGTCTTTAATGCCATTCTTTAGTTTTTGTGAGGTTTGTAAGACATATACATAGAAAGTAATTATAAATATGTTAGTGGGTATATAATGTATAAAGATTAGTACTGCAAAATTAATAACATAAGGTGGGAGAGTGGAGGTTTATAAAGAGTAGCTTTTATGCAATTGAAGTTAAGTTAGTATCAATTCAAAGTAGACTGTAACAGCTTTAGGAGATTATATGCAATTGCCATGGTAACAACAAAGAAAATATCTATAGAATAAACATAAAAATAAATGAAAAGAATGTTGCTACAAAACTTAATGAGGGCTGTGATTGTGGCTCAGTGGTAGAGTGCTCGTCTTGCATGTATGAAGCCCTGGGTTTGATCCTCAGCCATAAAAATGAATAAATAAAATAAAGGTATTGTGTCCATCTACAACTGAGAAATATTTTTAAAACAAAAAAACAAACAAACATAAAACAACTTAATGAAACCCAAGAGAAGACCATAATGGAGTCACTCTTCAGTATCCTTCCATTTGCATTTGAAGGAGTTCCTTCAGCATTTCTTATAGGGTAGTCTGATGGTAATAGACTCCTTCAGCCTCCCTCCTCCCAAGAATATCTTAATGGACAAAGTAAGTTATAAGACACATAGAAAACAACAAAATGGAAACAGTAAATCTATCCTTATTAGTAGTTATATTAAATACAAATGGGTTAAAGTCTCTAGTCAAAGGCAAACATTGGCTAAACAAATTCTTTTAAATGATAGTATGCTATGTATGAGCTGTTGACAAGAGATTCACTTTAGATCTAAAGACAGAATTAAGTTGAATGTGAAAGAATGGAAAAAGAAGGCCTATCTTAATATTAACCAATCAAAAGAGTACCAGGTGGCTATACTGATATCAGACAAAATAGATGTTAGATTAAAACTCTTATAAGCAACAAAGAAGGATATTATATAAGGATCAAAGGGTCAATTCATGAAGACTTACAGATTATAAGTATCCATGAACCAAGCATCAGCACTCCAAAATATATCAAGCAAACCTTGACAGAATTGAAAGGATGAAGAGATTTCAATATCTCACTATCAGTAATGGATAGAACAACCAAACAAAAGATCCATAGGGAAATATTAAACTTAAAGGACATTATAGTCTCGTTGGGTCTGACAGACATACAGAAAATTCCACCCAACATCATCGGGACACATATTTTTCTCTGTTGTGCATAGACTATTATCCAGGAGTAATATGTTAGACCACAAAACAAGTCTTAATAGATTTCAAAAGATTGAAATCATATAAAGTACTTTTCTGATTACAGTGGAAAAAAGCTAGTAATCAGTAACACAAGGAAAACCAGAGAACTCACAAATGTGCAGGAACTGAGCAATACACTCTTTGGATCAAAGAAGAAGATACAAAGGAAATTAGAAATTACTTTGAGACAAATAAAAACAAAAGCTCAATGTACCAAAAGTTATGGGATACAGTAAAATCAGTGCTAGATGGAAATTCTTTGTTATAAACTCTTAAATTAAAAAAGAAGGAGCTGGACATGATGGTGCATGCCCATAATTCCAGCTACTCTGGAGGCTGAAGCAGGGTGATCTCAGGTTCAAGGCCAGCCTGGGTAACTTGGGGAGACCCTGTCTAAAAATATTAAAAAACAAACAAAAGGGCTGAATGAGATTATAGCTCAGTGGTTGAGTGTCCTGGGTTCAACCCCTAGTACCAAAAAAAAAAAAAAACCCTTCAAGTGAGTAACCCAATTTTACTCCTTAAACAACTAGAACTAGGCAAAGAAAAGTAAACAGAACCTAAAGTTTATAGAAAGAAGGAACTAATATAGATTAGAGTAGAGGGGAACAAAATAGAATATAGAAAAATAGAAAAAAGTCAGAGTCTAAAAATTAGTTCTTTAAAAAGATCAACAAAATGACAAACATATTAGCTAGATTGAGAAAAAAGAATGACTCAAATAACTAAAATTAGAAATCAAAGTGGTATCTTACTACTCATTTTATGGAAATAACACATATCACAAAACAATGCTATAAACAATTGTGAGCCCTCAAATTTTATAGCCTACTGAAATGGATGAATTCCCAGAAGTACACATCTACTGAAGTTGAATCACGAAGAAATAGAAAATCTGAATATACCGATTACTAAAAAGAATAAATCAATAATTGAAAACCTCACAATGAGGAAAAAGTCCTGAGCCAGATGACTTCACTGATGAATTTTAGACATTTCAATCTTCAAATCTGCTAATAAGCTGAAGAGTAAGGAATTTTTCCTAACTCATCCTATGAGGCAGCATTATCTTGATTAAAGACACCAACTATCAAAGACACCATGACAAAAGCAAATGACAGACCAAGATCCCTTTTAAATATTGATGTAAAAATTCTCAACAAAGTATTAGCAAACCAAATCCAACACCATATAAAAAGGTTTACATACCATGACCAGATAGGATTTATTTCTAGAATGCAGGGATGGTTTCAAATATGAAAATCAATCAAAGTAATACACTACATTAATAGAACGAAGGGGAAAAAACAGTCATCTCAACTGATCAATTGATACAGAGGAAAAAAATTGACAAATAAAAACCAAACCAAACAAATAAAAAACCCAAGTGTGACTTTTGTTTATTTGTGGAAGTACCATGTATTGTGTGCTATAATGGGCACTTAATATAGAGTGCTTTGAATGTTCAATGCAGTATCCAAACATGTAATGTTATAGGATTTCCTCTCCAATATGAAGAGATTGAAGTTCATAGGACTGAAGTAGTTTATCAAAATGATACATACAGTAAGGGACAGAGTCATAATGTATACTACCGATTTTGAGATCACAAAACCTAGGTCATTTCTCACATAGGAATGCTTTGGCATCTAAGAAGAAACAAAATGAAGGTTCCAAGAGTGAACTTGAGAATCTCACTTCCCATCTGTTTGGTTTAATAGAATGAATTGTCTTGGGTGTCTTCCTCCCTGTTGCCATCTCCACGGGTAATAAAGTACTATTATTTGGATTGTATATTCACTTTCATTGCTGAAACATGGGCCTGACCCATCTTATTCCAGTACTGACTTTGGACTATAGGACATCGTCCCTGCCTCTTTTTTATAATCTATCCAGGGAAAGAATGGTGTATGTGGAATCAGTTACTCAACAATATAGCAGCAACGTCAATGGCAGCAGAAGCTGCAAAAAATAAAAAAGGAAGTTAATAAACTGAGAAAGCTGGAATCAATTTGGTTTTGACTCAGAGTCATACTCTGTCTGTTTTGAAGGAAAAAAAAATCTTTCTTAAGGTCGATGCCAGCTCACTGGAATTGAGTTATAAATAAAAATCAGAATTATAGTTTCCAATTTTTTATGAGTTTTTAATAGGTACATTGTTCAGCTTCCTGACAAATTGATGAGATACAGACCTGCTAAGTCACAAAAAATGCCTGTGACATTTGTTTACTTGGACTGTTATAAGAAAAGAGATATTTCAAGATTATATTCTTTTTTCAGTAAAACTCAAATATGTGCTTCTGCAGACTTCTGAATTTGTATGTTTTAAACTTTTGAAATCACTTTCAAATCTATTACCCTGCTTGAGCACCCCGCTTGAGCACCTGCTGGTGTAGGAGGAGGTGATTTACCTGTTAGGTCAGGTGGTCCCACTTTACAGGTGCTATTTCCAGACTAGAAAGTTCAAGAACAGATGAGGATCTAATTTTTATGATGTCGTGTGAGGTGAAGGGGCATTAACTCATCCTAGCTGTATTTTTATCAGCTAGAGAGATCTAGTATTTCTGGGGAGGAGTTCTTGGCATGTGAACTGGTTTCTTCTAAAGTTTACTAGAGTTTTCTAGAATGTTCTAGAGACAAACCCTTCATTTTGGGTTAGGGTTCATTTATTGCCCTCTGCTCTTTTCTAGCTTGAGATTATTACTGATCAGATACATAGGACTCATCAGATGTAACTATGATAGAGACAGAATGAATACTTAGGGTTTAACAAGCAACTAAAACCCTTCAGTGTTACATGTGATACTAATGCTGGGAGCTCTGTAAATCAGATTTAATACTATGCCAGTTTCAATGCCCAAGTTGTCTTATATTAATCTGACCTATGAAAGATAACTGCTCGCATGATTCTTAAGAAAATGGAAATTGAAAAAAGAAACAATAAGAGAGAAAGAGAAAAACAAAACTTCCATTTGTACTTCACACTTGGTCAGGTGATAAACGTTATCTCTTTAGGTCGATGTTCAACCATGGGAAATAGACTTGCATTAAGCAAGAATGTTCCTATCACTGAGAAAATCTGCTTATGAAGTTTGCCAGATTCCGATGTTCTGTCTCCCAGCCAAATTGACAGACTTGTGAATCCTCTGCCAGTGGTGTGGGTGGCATATTGGTTTCATTTCTGAAGTAGAGGGTACAAGTAGGTCACAGGCAGAAGTCTCTGATGACTCCTTTTCAGACTTGCATGTCCAGGTTGAAGTTGTTCTGGATTCTTAACAAAATCTTGGGAGTGGGAGGTTGGGTGGGGGGTTAACAGGTGTTGTGCACATGGAGGCCAGGTATTCCAAATCACCAGCAATTCAGAGGAGAAGGCCCACTCATGCTAATGAGAGCCCAGGTAGCATCCATTTTCCTACCAAAATATGGACCAAACTCTTAAACAAAAGACTGACTAATTCTCAAAGGCCGATTCTGCCCTCCTGGGGTTTTTAAAAACCAATCCTACACTTATGGGTCATGGGAGATGTCCCTCTGGCCTGCAGAGAGTATGGTCTACTTGTCTGCCCTTCTGAATTCTTAATTCTGCTGTTAGCATTAACTATTGTTCCAGTTCAAATCTACAAATACGTCCCTTCTCCTTCTCTGAAACTCTCTTCAAATCCCTGCAACCCCCAGTCAGAACAAAACATCATATGGTCACATGATGTGCTGCCTTGGGATGGTGGCCCTGCCAGGGGGTAGCCTGCCTTCTACAGAATGGAAGTTGAGTGTGTGCTTTTGCTGGTATCATCTGTGCATCTAAATATAGCAGAGACACCCCTTACTGTACTGGTGACACACAGACTCGTGGGGAATGAATAATCATACTGACAGTCATTTTGGGGGTAAGCAATAGAGGACAGTGAGTAAAACCTAGCCTCCAATGTAAAAATGAATGTCACAAACTTCAAAAGATGTGTTGTTGTAAACTGAGCGGTTCTTTTTTTTTGCTCCTAGCTCCACTCCTCTGCCATTTTTATTCTTTCTGTCTTTTAGCCAAGCAGCTGCTCTCATTCACAACCTTCCATTTAGAAGGTTATGACAGGACAGCTCTCCCACATCAACTCCTGTCGCTGACAGGACAACTCTCCCACATCAGGAGCTGTCACATTTCATAAGCTCTCTTGGAAGAGTCTGACTGCCAGACTGGTAGAGAAGGGTGTACATCGGCACATCCAGGTCACCAGAAGGTGGAACAGTTGTGAGCCCACATCCTCTGGTAAAGTCACTTCCCTTCTGCTTTACAATAATAAGCCCACTTTCATATTATGTAATTTAGATTTTCAGGTGACGCTGTAAACATTCATTTTTCCATTGCAAGTTTAGGATACTCTTACTAGCAATTTACTCATTTTCAATAAATGGAGAAATAAAAGTAAAAACCACTCCATTTAGTGAAAAAACAAAGTGCATAACTTGACTTCTTTTGCTACTTATGACCAAATATATTTTCTCCCTTCTCCAGCAGATTGCAGGCATAAACACTGATATGAGGGGAAGCATCTTATATTTGGGGATGAGCATGTCTTTGATGATAACAGCACATGGAACCCTAAGGCGAAATGTCTTAGCAGCAGAGAGTAACAAGATGAGTTGATCATGTCCATAAATGTCTTCAAAGAAGGGCCCACATTATGCAACACAGGGTCAAGGGTGAGGTTATGTGAATCTCTTGGCCTCTTCTCTAAACCTCCAGACACAATAAGCATTGCTCCAAGTCTCCTGGAGCCTGGAGACAAAAAGACTGGGGATTGAAGTGCAGCCATGTTGTGGAGTAATGGATACAAAAAACCAGAAGGCACCTTATACATCACAGAGGTCAGCTTTCTCAATTTATAGACTAAGGCTTATGGATGATTCACCTGCAGTACCCTCGAGTGTGAGCTCCAGGACTTGGAAGGAAACAGAATCCCAACAACAAGCCATTCTACTGTCTTTCCTGGAAAACATGATCCCTGAAAAAAGTTATCTATCTCAAGATAGAGAGCGTTGTATCAAAGTAAATTGTCTGAGGTTAATAACTCTACTATGGCTATATATAAAAATACCTCTATTCTTTGAAATTAAACACTGAGATATCTATGGATAAAGGACCCTGTAACTAATCTCAAATTGTTCAGAAAAAAAATGATAGATGATTAGATAGATAGATAGATA
Source organism: Geosciurus inauris (assembly GCA_004024805.1). Lineage (NCBI taxonomy): Eukaryota > Metazoa > Chordata > Mammalia > Rodentia > Sciuridae > Geosciurus > Geosciurus inauris. The sequence goes on along the minus strand of PVHX01007130.1, from coordinate 66,086 downwards.
GATAGATAGATAGATAGATAGGGAACAAACAAATAATAAAGCAGATGGGAACTGGCTCTGGGCAAGGGGTTCTAGGAGTGTTTGTTCTAATTTTATCTTTGCTAATTATCTGTAAGTTATCTGTAATTATTTCCAAATAGAAAGTTTTAAAACTTTGCCACCAAACAAACATCCTAAGACAATAGAAGAAGCAAGCTGTTCAAGCCTCTGCCTTGAGCAGTTGGTGTTTGGAAAAGAATGACTTCTAGGTCCCTATTGGGGGCTGCAGAATTTAAAGAGATCAAAGATTTCTCAATCCATCTGGTGAGATAGATTTACTATATAATTTGGGGGGAGGGTACCAGGGATTGAACTCAGGGGCACTCGACCACTGAGCCACATCCCCAGCCCTATTTTTTGTATTTTATTTAGAGACTGGGCTGCTTAGCACCTCGCTTTTGCTGAGGCTGGATTTGAACTTTTGATCCTCCTGCCTCAGCCTCCCAAGCTGCTGGGATTACAGGAATGCACCACTGCGCCTGGTTTAGGTAATTTTTTTTTTAAGTGGCATGAATACAACCATTCCTTTTTCCATTTATTTCAAAGGCTGTGTGTATTTCCTGCAGTTTATTGTGGAGTCATCTGTATTTTAGGGTAAAACAGTGGTTTATCAAAGGTCCCCAGTGAACTCTGATTTTAGGGATGCAGACTGAACATATCATTAGGATGCCTGCAAAGCAAACCGAACCTTTGTAAGTCCTCTAATTTGTCTACACTTGGTCAATTGTTTTTATGCACATTATGTCATTAGATTCTTCATCGATTTTTTTTTTTTTTTTGATGATGCTGGGGATTGAACCCAGGGCCTTGTGCATGCAAGGCAAGTACTCTACCAACTAGCTTTATCTGTAGCCCTCTCCATCAGAATTTGAAATGCAGGTGTTCACCCCACTTGCAACTGAGGAAAATGAGGTGTGTGAAGGTTAAGGGGCTAGTTCTGAATCATCCAGCTGTGACTAGTGGGCTGAGACTGAAGCCTTGCTTTTATAAATTCTGTGCTCCTGCCAGTAAGCTGTGCAACCTCCATAGAGAGAGCAGTGCACATTTATCCCGTGGACATTTATCCCGTGCCCTTTAAGTGCCAGATATTGCTCATGGCTCTGTGTTCCGTGTTGCTGCTACATCTAAGCTATTGATAAAACAATGCTAACAAATTAGAAAACACTTTTAATTTTTGGCCCCTTTTAAATTGCATTAGGGAAATAAATACAAAGACTTGGAGGGTTTTGCCCTCAATTTCCTTTGCAGGTAAAGAGTTTCATGTTGTCATTTGTCACAAACACAGTGCCAAAGTCCCTCACAAAGATCATCATGAAATCTTCTGGGAGGTATCCAGGAGGTTACCTAATGGAGCTTTGTCATTTTTAGAGATGAGAAAACGAACACCAGAAATTTCAAGAAAATTTTCTATAGCCACACAGTTCATTAAATGGCGAGCCAGGACCGGAAGTCAAATATCTGACCACCATTTTGGTTTATTCTTCCTAGAAAATAAATAGTTTTTGGCCAAATGTAGTTTGATTGTTTCCTATTAGTACTTTTTTTTTTTTTAGACTAAGACAGTTTTTAAAAGAGATAGGTTAAAAAGGGTCCTTTTAAGGTGAACATGTACACACTTCTGATACAAGCCTACAAGAAGATGAGCAGTTAAGCACATTCATTCGAAAAGCGAGGAACATGGATCATTTCTGTTCTGTTCTATTTGTTCCTCCTAATCAAAGCCATGTGAGAAGCTAGAAAGGAACCCAGAGCTAGCGTGATTGCCAAAGACGAAGAAGGGACCACAGAGCAAGAGGGAACAGTGAAACAGAGATGCAGTATTATTTCCAGCGGTTCAGCACACAGTCACACTCCCAGTTCTTCATCAGATAAGAATGTTTTGCGCACATCAGGCCAATTCACGCCGCACAGGAAAGCCTGTTGCTGTGCTTCAGCCCACCACTTCCTGTGGGAGTCAGCAAAACAGCCTCAGCCCTTCCATGCCTTGGACCCAAAGGCTTCCTAGTCCTAGGAAGAACCCAGCTGCTCATCCCGCGTTGGGTGGGAGGCGTGCACAGGCGTCCACTCCTGGCAGTCACAAGGAAAAGTGCCCATTTCCCAGGTGTGCTTTCCCTGTGTATGTGTAAGAAAGTGCAATTTTCTTTGGGCTCACCATGCTATTCAAGCAAGTGAACTCTTTACAGTTGTAATGAGAAGTTTTCTTGCTCCATGAATGTGCAAGCAGTTTTAGGTTCATGAAAAAGTTTTTGTAGTTGTTGGAGCTGACCTCCATCCTCCCTCCCCATGTTTTATCATAGTCCCTTTTCAGTGGGCTCCACCTTGCCTTCTGCCATGCAGGAAAACACATCATGTTTCTTTCCAGTGTGTCATCCTAGGAAAGAAAAGGTTGTGGAGGGATGCCTGCTGAGATCCACGCTCTGGATTTTCTTTCTCGCTCAACTTCTCATGAAGCCAAGTGGCTAAGACAGATAAACAAGATGGCCTCCTTCTAGTTATTCTAAAAAAGTTTTCAAATGAGTTTAGTCCATGATCATCTCCAAACTTGTCCATGAGAGTCCGTTGACCTCTTACTGTTTCCCTCCCACCATGATTGACCTTGTGCTTCTAGTTGTAAGTTCTCAGTATTTATTTCCCAGGTGCTCCCATTATGGTCACTAAGGAATCCTGTCATTCCAGTCTCCCTCTTGGTTTCCTGGCAGGTCTGAGATGGGAATGAAGAAGAAGGAGCCGCTGGCTTTCCTTGTTCAAAACCCCTGTTCCCAGAGTGCTGCTATTCTGGTCAAGAATTTTCCCACAGGCCCTTATCCTTTACCCCAGCCCAAGTCTACTTATGTGAAAAATACTGTCCTAATTGAAGAGTTTGGCCAATGGAGTGCTCCCAGAATCTCCTGGTCACCTTGCAGTAAGGGAGCTAGGGTTGATTCCAGAACAATTCTAAAGTACAAGAAGTAAGATGATAACTTCCCATCCAAATATTGAGTCCTGTGAGACAAACTGGCATACCTGCCATCTACAGAGAGGAGGGGAGGAAAAGTATCTAGGTTTATCGCTGAGATTTCTATTAAAAAAAAAATGGATTAACCCAGGAAACTTGTATTTTATACAAGTTCTGTGTGACATGGAAACCTTCATAAGGAAATAAAGGCCCAAAGAAATAGTAAAGTTGTGTGGCTGGGATTGTAGCTCAGTGATAGAGCGCTTGCCTCACATGCGTGAGGCCCTGGGTTCAATCCTCAGCACCACATAAAAAGAAATAATATAAAGATATTGTGTCCATCTACAACTAAAACAAAATTAAAAAAAAAAAAAGAAATAGTAAAGTTGTGTACTTTTATGCTAAGTTTGGTGAAGAGTAGAAAGTCCTACAGAAATAGACGGGGACAAAGAGAGAATGGCCCAGTGATCATGAAGGGTGGGGGACTTAGCTCGGCCTCTTTGTTTAGACTCCCTGTCACTGTGTCTTCAGAGATAAGGATATTCTTTTCCTCTGGGGTATAGGGAGGCCACCTCTCACAGGAGGATCTTGTGACCTGTTTCAGGAGAAGTTCAGAAAATCCTTCCTAGGTTTTATGACCTGTTTCAAGGGAGAAGGGTGGGGGAAAGGTCAGCATGACCTTCCTACTTCTGCTATTTTCTCAAATTCTTTTGGCTTAAAGTATCTTTGGGTAGTGTGTCCTGGACCCCATCAATAGTGCAAAATGCAGGACTGAAAAGACTCCACTGAGTTTCACCCCAGTGCTCTGTAAAGGCAGAGCAGTAGTTCTGACAGCTGAGCTGCAGGGAGCCTGGGCAGCTGGTGAGCTTCCTTCTCAGAGGATGTGATACTTTGGTTTTTGATGATATTTCTTACTGAATACAAGGAATTACTTATCTTTATTAGCAAACATGGAGGAGGAGTAGAAGGCCTAGAAACCCTTCATGGGACTGTGTAATTGATAGTGAACTCTACAGAGGTCAGGGCACAGGAAAAAAAAATGACAGATACGACTAAAAATTTCAAGAAATGAAGGAACCTAAATATCTTCAAAAATATCAGAAATCAAAAACCCTAAAAATATTCTTGCCCAGTATTTTCAACATTTAAAATACTTGTAAATGCTTTCTCAATGAAGTTTCTATGCATCTCTATAACCAGCTAATTTTGAATAATTTCTAATAGTTTGATTCATAAAAATATGCATCATTATGAGTTCTTATTTGTCCCCAGTGGGACTAGGTATTTTCCCTCCCCACAGTCACTGAGAATCCCTAGAACACAATCTCACAGATGAAGAAAATGCCCAGGGAAGACCTTTCTAAGACCCTATTGCTGTTTAGCTGCCAGACCAAGATAAGAACACATTTTCCCTGTCTTCTAGTCAAGAGCTTTACTCTCCATGACATTCTGTGTCTCTAGAGTTCAAGTGTCTCTAGAGATGTACTTAGACTGTTCAATTCTTCAAATTCTTCAAAGTGCAAAATATTTCCTTGAGGAGAGTTATTCTGGGCGTCTTCTGGGAAACAAGTACATGATATATCTATCATCTAAATGGTTTTTGAATGAGAGAGGGAAGTATTGGTGTTAGAGGCAGAGAATAGAACCTCTGCCTGAGTTTCAGTCTGCCTCTAAACACAGGTTAGCAAAGTGACCGAGGAAAAGGGAGTCACAGAAAAGAAGGTGTCAGTGGCCATTTTGAATTTGGCATGATAAAAACTGATGACTTCAAAGCCCCAAGCAGTATAAGACATGATTCCAAGATTAAAAAATTTAAGAATAAAACAAATCCACCAAAAGAAATGAGAATTATTAGATGCTTCTAAGTGTCCCCCAGGAATCTTTAGAAATTTAAGCCACACTCTAATTAATACATATGGGATTTTTATTTTCTTTTAAGACAGGAAAAGCATACTTGTATTGTGGATCATAAAGGAGAGGTGAGGATTGCACCTTGAAACATATAAAACACATCTCCCTCTGAGGTTGTAAAAGGAGGTGGACCCCAACCAGAGCAACCCTGAAAGCAGCAAGTGACAGGAGAGGACAGTTGTCCCTGGAAGGAACATGAAGGTGCAGGGATTACAGGAGCTTCTAAGTCTTTTGCAAAAGGATTGTAAAGAAAAGAAACAGGAGGAAAATGGATTTAATGATGAACATGACATTAGCAAGATAAGAAACTACATCATTAAATTCTTCTTTTAAAAAGAAGAGAGAAAACATATCCCTAGGAATTGGTGTGTGTGTGGGCGATGTGGGGGTGCAAGTCAGAATCCAATCCTTCTACAATTTCCCACTAATAGAAAGTAATTTTTAAAATAAAATATGTTTCAAAGCAAACTTATTTATGGTATTGGAAGACAGGGGATGGATAATCTCAGAGTGGGGGACCCCTCCCACTCCCTCGGAGGGGAGGACATCTGGGATGCTGGCGATGCTGTGTTTCCAGATTTACATGGGGTTTCTGGAGGGAGAGTCACTTTATGAAGATACGTTGGGTTGTATGTTGAGACCATGTGTCTTTATGTATGTGCTGCACATGAGTAAAAAGCAAAAATTAAAATCGAATAAATGAGAATTTTTAGAAAGGTAAATATTAAAATTGTGGTGATGCATAAACTAGAATCAAAGGTAAAGTGTTAAGAATAGCATAATGGAATTACAAAATAGCACACAGAATTTTTTAAAAATCATTAGAGAGCTGAAGACTGAAGGAATACCAGTAAGTCAGGATTCAGTCACATCTTACTTTGATATTCCTATACAAACACACGTACACACACACACACACACACACACACACACACACACATTTAAATTTTGTGGTGGATATTTCTCATTAATAAGATGTATATCCAACTTGAAAGCAAAACATTGTGCTCTAATTTTTCTTCTTTACAATCCAAGTTTCCATACATATACTTTGTTTAAATAGAAATGTATCCAAATATGCAGAAAGGAAAGAAATCTTATAGTCATATGTGACTTCAAGGAAAAGACTAGTGAATCAACCAAAAATAATTTGATTGCTAATTGTATGACCAATCCAATACTATATATCACTGAGGATATAAAAAAAGTAAAGGGCTTTATTTTTGTTAAAAATAAATAATTGGGGAGAGAAGACTAACATATAACTAGCACAAATATGGTATGTTGTTAGATGCTATGTCTATGTAAGTAGTAATTTAAGTGAAATAGTATGAAAATATTGTATCTTAAAGGACCATGATTTTGATTCTCTCCTCTCATTAAAAAATGTGTTTTAAAATGGTGAGAAAAGAATCACTGTTATCAACTGAAATTTGTATAGTTTATAAACAAAGGCTTTTAATATATTTCTTAGGAACTATTTGATGGAAATCAGAATTGGATACCATCTCATTAGACATTATTTCATTCATATTGTCAAAGAAATAATGTAGAACAATGAAATTTGAAGTTGAGACAAAAACATAACATTTTTGAAAAACCCTTGAAAGTTTAAAAAGGAGAGAAAGGAAGAGATACGAAGTTTCTCAAGTTTAATGTCAGGGCCAGTGGGAATCAATCACAGACTTGTTGGATGGGAGGGACTTGGTCAGGAACAAGTGCCAAAAGCAATGTTGGGGTGAGAGTGTAAACCAGATTACATTAGAGTTGGCCCAGCAAGAAATGGCAAAACAAACAACAGCCAGAGTCTGTGTCTGTCTATCCAGGAACAAAAACTCCCATATTGAACATTGAAAAAAAGTCTACTAGAATGAGCAACAGGTCATCTGAATTTCCACATTCAACCTCATTTCCAGCCACACTAGTGAGCAAATCAAACATTTCCCCTGGGTCAAGTTGACTTCTGGCTGACTATGGTAGATTGAACAATGGCCCCGCAAAAGGACTGCATTCTAATTCTCAGAACCTGTGCATAGACCTTCTATAGCAAAGAAAGGACTTTGAAGATGTGCAAAATGATAATGGCAAGTGGAGTTTAAAATGAAATTTGAAATCAATATTTGGGTTATGTTAACCCTAAATAACCAGCTCCAATTGTTTTGTGTGACTTTCCTTATAAAATTGAATTAATTATATGCACAGCCTTAGGAAAGATTTCCATACATTGTAAAACTATGAAAATATTAGCATAAGAAGGCACTTTTCAATCCTTCTGGAACTCTAGGATGACACGTAGCCAATATATAAAAGAAAAAGCTTAGTGCTTAAATATGAAGGGCTCAATATTTTTTGATGAAATTTTCAGTTGGGATGGCGCTGAGGAACAGTTCAATGTGGAAATAGCAAGTGCCTGAATTATTTGCTGGATTGGTGCAGCAATGAACCTGAAAGAAAGTAGACTCTTTTCACCTGCTATTCCTTCAGGGACTCTGGCATTTATTGTCCTGTGCAAGGATGGCATTCCTCATGGGCAATGGTGGTCTATGTGATTTATACACTATTGGTAAATGGCACGGCAATGGACTAATCTTTTTTTTTTTTTTTTTTTTTTTGGTACTGGGGATTGAACTCAGGAGCACTCAATCACTGAGCCCCATCCCCAGCCCTATTTTTTTGTGTTTTATGTAGAGACAGGATCTCACTGAGTTGCCTAACGCCTCACCATTGCTGAGGCTGGCTTTGAACTTGTGATTCTCCTGTCTCAGTCTCCCAAAGTGCTGGGATTGCAGGTGTGCGCCACCAAGGCCGGTGGCAATGGACTAATCTTATGCTGAACTCCAGGGAGGCAACCCCACACTCTCTAACAAAAAGCATCTTTCCAGCAATAAAAGCAGTGGGAAGTCAGGCTATCTATATTACAGCCTAGCTATGACCTTGGGACACTTGCCCTGTCTGTGTTACTGTTTCCTCTTTGGAAATACATGAGGATTAAATCAGGTAACTTCTGAGCCCCCTTTCTATTGATTCTCTAACTTTGCACTTGATCTAGAGAGGATTGTTGTCCATTAGAAAGGAATTTTGTTCTATCTCAGGTTCTTTTGCCCTAAATGTTTTAGGTCTTGATGTGTACGCAATAGAAAATAAAAGTCACCTCCTTTTGATCCTGTGGTTAAAAATATTTAGTTCTTTGGTGTTTGAAATATTCTCTTCAACTAAACATTGTAACCTTGACATAGCTGGATTTGTACTTAAACAATAAACACATACTATTGGCAGGACCCCATGAAATAATTGACTTAGGGTGACCTTGAGGCTGGCAGCATAACAGATGAAGTTTCTTAATGTCATTCTATGCAAGATAAGAGAATTTTCCTCTCGTTCAGCTGATTTCCAGTGTCTTTCTTTCTTGGTAGTGGATAGCAAGAGCTTTAAAATGCTCAGCATCATACGCTGTGATGTGAATTTCAGCAGCCTAGTTGAGGAGCTATATTTAATCTCTTAATACATGATTAATGGGGCCATTTTCTCCTTATCACTTGTCTTATATTTAATTAACAACTGGTGTGATAATTCTTTCTGGTTGTAATGCTAGCCCATTAAGGCTTTGAATCATGAATACAGCCTCCTGGTTTAAAACAACAACAAAATTGTTTTTGATGGGACAAGATTATAAGTGTCTCTGTGTGAGTTTTTAAAAATTTGTTTGCAGTACCTTGTAAATTACTGATCATAAAATAGGTATAAGTCGCCCTGCAGTTCAATTGGAAATTGTAACAAAAAGACAATAATAAATAATAAGATGCACCATAACAAAAATGAGTTCATGGCTCCATAAAACCTCACATAAAAACTTAATGAGCATTTCCGTCTTATAAAATGGAAGGAGATTCTATCAACAAGATTTGGAAAGAGTAATTCTTCATCCAGGTTATTTTCCTACTTTGCACTATACCTTTTCCATCTTGACCATAAAACTGAGGAAGAGCATCCATGGAGTGCAAGCTGGCTCACATGTAGGACTCTTCATTCCTCCCAGCTTAGCATCTTATGAAAAGATGAGAAGGAGTCTCTGAGAACAGCATTTCATTTACCAAATAAATGATGAAAGTGTTTTACAGATATCAAAGAATAGCATAATAGGACCTTTTGATCGTTCTTCAAAGTGATCAACTGGAACTTAATTTATTTTCTTACTCTGTCCCCCTTCACTTAACTCTTGTAGCTAATACTAAAAACAACCTGACTTGTTTAATTCCCATATTATTTACCCAAACTCATCAAATGTAGGAAATTCTAATGAATTGGAGTTGTAGGACCTTGAAAGAGAAATAGGAGAGAATAAGTAAATGCAAAGGCCATAGTGCAAGGTCTGTTTTTATTTGGATCTTGAATGTCTTCCAAAAGCTGGTGTGTTGAGGGGCTGGTCTCCAGTGAAGCCATTTTCAGAGGTGGGGGCCCTTTGGGAGCTGATTGGACCACAATGTGTCTGACCTCAGCAATAATCCGTTTGTGAATACATATTTTAATGGGTTTTGAAGGGAGAGGTCTTTTTCAAAAGCAAGATCTCTTTCTCTGTCTTTCTGACTGCCACTGGGTAAGGGGCTCTCCTCCACTGCAACCTCCCTGCCATGATGTTCTGCCTCAGCATAGGCCCAGAAACAAAGGAAAATGACCATGGACTGAAACTGTGAGCCAAAATAATTCTTTGCTCCTTTTAAATGGCTTATCTCGGGTATTTTGTCACAACAACAGAAAGTGGATTATCACAGGATCTGATATATTTTAGGTACTAAAGAAAATGTTATTCTGATACTTGTTAAAATGGCAAGGAAGTCTTTATTCAAAATGATTGCAATTAGTGTGAAGCCTATTGCAAAGAGAAGAAAGATTGGGCTCTACTCTAAATAAAATAAAGACACCTGGAGACTTACAGTCAACAAGCATAGTAAGGGACTAAGTGGGTAGAAAATTACTAAAAAGAGATATCGAGAGTAGGGAAGATCTTGCTACCCAACTGAACAAGGTTTGTGTTGAAGGCAGTTTAAATGTGGGGAGGGGACAAGAAACTTGATCAGATATCAAGAATAATCAGATACCAAGGGTAGGAAATTCTCTTGAAAGTGATTTAGCAAGACTCTGGTTAAGACTATCCTATGCAGGTTTAGCAAGGCTTGGAGTTGAGGTTGAGGCCTTAGCTAGGAGAGAATTCAGAAAAGCCTATTCCAAGTTGGGTCAAGGAGATGGTAAGCGATATTAATGGTACAATATCTTGACTTTGCCATTTGTCTTTTTGTTAACTTATTTCACAGTAATCACATAGCAGCTTTATTTTCTCTTCTAGTTTTGATGCCTAGATTTCATGCTCACTCTAGTAAAAGTTCATTACAAGTATTCAATTAGCACATCTCACAGACTTGGTTATGAGGGAATGTCAGCTGCACTGCTGAAAATGGTACTTTTACACTAATAAATTGAAAACCAGTTTTGAGAGGGGAAGACTTTGTTTTGTGGGGAAAAGTTTTGATATCTTAGAAAAGCAATTGTATATTAATAAAAATCAATCAGTTTCAGAAAGCTACTCAGAAGCTGATCATGTGAGTTTTGTGTGAATTTTAACATTGACTATCACACTTGATTTGCTTAGAAAACTTAGTAAAATCATCTACCTTCTTAATGTATAAAATAAGAATTGTGATATAGTTCAAGATTTTTATATAATTATGACAGCAGTGTATATTCCTGGAAGAATAATCCTGAATAAGATATATCTACCTAGTGTAATGTTGTAAAAGTCACTTCTGTCCAGTGGAAGATAAGGAGCCAGGCAGATTTTCATAGTGCACCATCTCTGTAATCTGGAAATGCCTCTAGTATTGAGCAGTTTATGTTGAGAGTACAAAAAGAAAGAATCGTGATGATAGAAGAAAAATAATCAGAACCTCCAATTTATCCTCCCAGCTGATAAAAATTCACTTCCATTCAAATGTGAGAGAGTCCATATTTTAAAAACCAAAAACACTTGCTGGATGATTGCAGAGCTATGACAATAACGTTGCTAAATCTAATTAGATAAATGTTTCCCGGTATGTAGAAGGCCCTCAGTAAATGTTTGTTGAATTAAATCTGTATATAAATGATTGCAAAATAACTGAAAAATATTTAATTAATGAATAGAAAGATTTTGAGTTTTTAAAAATGATCCTTCGGATATATTTTTCTGATTTTTAGCTTGCTCTTGTGAATTCATACATTTTGGCTATTTGTCAGCAAATATTTATGGGCTGACTGCCAGGTGTCAGGTACTGTTCTAAGCCCTGGGGATACAGAAGTGAACAAAACAAGAAAAAAAACATGCCTTCATGAAATTTGTGTTAGAGTAGTGGAAACCAATAAATATATATATATATATAGTGAGTCAAATGTTACTGTTAGGGAGAGGAAAAAACAGGCAAGAGGATGCTAGGAGGAATGTTGTTGTTTTTTTAATATATTTTTTTAAGTTGTAGATGGGCACAATACCTTTATTTTATTTATTTATTTTTATGTGGTGCTGAGGATCAAACCCAGTGCCTCACAAGTGCTAGGCAAGCGCTCTGCCACTGAGCTGCAGCTCCAGTCCAGAGGAACATGTTTTCTGTACAGAGTGGTCAGGAGAGCCTCATTTAGAGGATGCGAAGGGGCAAAGAAGTGAAGTGGGGATCAGGGATTGAGCCCCATGCAAATCTGAGGACACGCATCCCAGGAAGAGCCATCAGACTATGGATACATCATGCTCTGGGAGTCTGAGGATTCGGAAGAGTTGCCATGGCTGGGACAAAGAGACAAGGGTGAAGGAAAAGGAACTTCAAGCAGAGGGTACTGTGGTATCAGCCCCCAGGCCTTTAGGTCAATGTAAATCTTTGGGCTTCTAATGAGAGATGGGTGCCCTTTCAGTTTTATGTGTAGTTTGTGGTGTGGTAAAATAGACGTGACATAAAATGTACCATTTTAACCATTTTTACACGTCCAGTACATTGACATTAAGTAGAATCTTAATCTCCAGAACTTTTTCATCTTCTCCAATTAAACCACTTTATACTGTAACTCCCATTTTTCCTCCTTTGGCTTCTGCCAACCACCGATCTATTTTCTGTCTCTATGTATTTGCCTATTCCAGGTACCTGATGTAGGTGGAATTACATAATATTTGTACTTTTGTGACTGTCTTATTTCACTTAGCATAATGTCTTCGAGGTTCATTCATGCTAGAGCATGTATCAAAATTCTGTTCCTTTTCCTTGCTGAATAATATTCCATTTTATATACATATTCCATGTATATACCATATATTGTTTATGAATTCACTCATCCATGGATACATGGGTTGTTTCCACCTTTTCACTCTTCCAAAAATTGAAGCTACAGTCATTAAATACAAACATCTTTTTAAGGCCCTGCTTGCAATTATTTGGAGTACATACCCCCAAAATAGAATCCTTTTGGGAGTTTTGAAAAGACAGATGACTTAGGTTTTTACCATATTACCCTGACTGCTGTGAGGAGAAGAGTTGGTAAAAAGACAAGGGTGAACGGAGATTACCTATAAGAAGATGTTTATATTTGAATTCTGAATGTATTTTGAAAGAAGAGCCCACAAGATTTCTGGCACTTTGGTTATTGGGAGTTAGATAAAGGGAGTAGTCAAGGAGGACTCCAATTTTTTTTCTATAATACTATACTTAATTTGCAATTTGAAAATAAAATGTAGCCGGGTATGGTGGCTCAAGCCTGTAATCCCAGCACTTAGGGAGGCTGAGACAGGAGAATCGCGAGTTCAAAGCCAGCCTCAGCAACGGTGAGGCACTAAGCAATTCAGTGAGACCCTGTCTCTACATAAAACACAAAATAGGGCTGGGGATGTGGCTCAGTGGTCAAGTACCCCTGAGTTCAATCCCCTGTACCAAAAATAAAATAAAATAAAATAAAATAAAATAAAATAAAATAAAATAAAATCTTGCCTCATTAAAATTCCTAAATGGATATAGTGTTGCATGCTTCAGGAGGGTGTTACATTTGCCAGGAAGACTCAGAATGGGAAAGTAAGTCTTTGCATTCCTGTAGCTCCCAAAGGCAGGCTTGTGCTTGGTTATATACATTTACACACACACACACATATCCACGCACATTGTAGGGTGTAGTAGGTCTTTGAGGTATTATTAGACTTCAGGGGAAGCTAGAGAAACACTATGTGCAACTTCAGAAATGATAAACCAACATTGTCTGAATGTCTGTGAACTTACATTAGTTTGGTTGAGTTTTGAAGAAATCTATTAGGGCTAATGTCTAAGTATTTATTTTTAATAAAAACTTCCATATTTAATGTTAGCAAGTCACATCACATTTTTGCATAACAATGCGAAGGTTATGAATCAACCTGAGGTTCATTAGCTTGGCCGACGATTCTCATTACCGACTGTGCACACAACCACTCTGGAATTGTTAATTGTGAAAATCACAGCTCAAAGTTCAAAGTGAAGAAATGTCATTTTTGAGCATTTACCGTGTGCCAGACAATTGTTCTTGGTAATCTGCACATCTTATTCTATCATCCCCAGAGCCACAGGATTATTTTATAAAAAAGAGACTAGGTTTCTAAGAGATTAAATAACTTGTCCAAGATCTCACAGCTAACAAATGGGGAATATTTTTAAGAATAATGATTTAAGTAATTGATTTGGAGACTGAAAATTGAACCTCATTGGTGTGCAAAATCAGTAATATAGACACAGTGCAGATGGGAGGGGGAGTTTATCCATACCTGTACCCACTTATGCCAGAGGAAGTCAGAATTGGAAGCCTCATCTCTATTCAAGCAGATACCAGCTGCAAGAATGACATTCCTGAGGTCCACTAACTTCTCAAAAATATCTTCCAGATGCTCAGTGTCATCAAAATTTCCAGTGACATTACCTGGGGATGAAAGGTGAGGCCTCTAGGTCCTCGCTGGGTGAGAGTTCAGTGTGACATGCAACAGTAGTGTCACACCCTCAAAATCCATCCAAACTCCACAGACAGGCAGCAAACAGTCCAGTGTCCCAGGCAACTAACTTTCCTGGCTTGATTTATGAAGATAATTACATTCACAGGGCAGCATGGTCCTGCTGTAGTCAAATGTGTTTAAGCCTATTGAATAAATGACATCTAGTTCTTCTTGTATAGTGGCACACAATAAAAATGATAGCAATCAAGCCAAATATAGAAAATGTAATTGGGCATGCAATGACTATATGAAGTCAAACAAGAATATTCAGCCAGCCATCAGCTGCCTGAAGAAAAAGCAGATCTAAATCCAACTATTCGGGGATGAGGTTGTGGCGCAGTGGTAGTGTGCTCGCCTAGCATGCGTGAGGCACTGGGTTCGATCCTCAGCACCACGTAAAAATAAAGATATTCTGTCTGCCTACAACTAAAAAATAAATATTTTTTAAAAAAAGAAAAAAAATAAAATAAAATAAATCCAACTATTCAACAGGAGCAGTGTCTCAATTCTGATCCTTAGTCTTACCTCTGTTTTCTAGGTTCCTTCTCTTTATATTCAAATTCTCTGTCTTATAAAAAGTCTTTCCATTACTCCTCCAATGCTTAACACACAGTTTCACCTCTTTTGTTCTTTTTGCCCTAACCCTTCCTAAAACCAAAGTCAACACTCGTTGTCTCTATATCCTAACTTATTCTGCACCTTGACTGGCTTTGGCTTTCATGTATCTCTAAGGACACTCCATGTTAAGGATCACTCAAGTTACAAATGAGGTCATAGTTTGCTGAGTGAATTCTCTTCTCAACACATAATCCATTGGCTCTGCCCTCACTGGCCAGCTTTGGTTTGGATGTCCTATACTCCTGTTCCTTCTCTTCATATTTTGTCAATTTCTTTTTGGTTCTTCTTAGTCCATACTCTTTCTATTCATTCACTTCTTCAATGTTCCCTAAAGCTCAGTTTTCTCCTCTGTTCTCCTTTGCACATTCTCAAATGGTGACCTTATTTCCAAAATTGAAGCATCAAATTTATTCTTAGCTTAGTTCCTGAGTTCCACACAATATGTTCTCAATAATGTCTTGGATATTTGAGTCATGTGTTCAGAACACCTTGTTACTGAGTGTACCAGGGGTGTACGCAGCCAGTAACAGAAAACTTTGACTCTGATGGTATGCTACCTCTGCAGTCACTACAGCTTTGACAATGGGTGCCATTGTCATTCCTGCGGTCTCCATCACTATGACTATATCCCAGGTGAGGTAAGCTCACTCCACCTTGCCACTCTCTTGGTATCATCTATAAAATTCAAAGTCTCCAGCTGGACCATCCCACTGGTCAATCATGTGCCTGTGCCCTAGGAATAGGCACAGAGAGGGTATAGGAGGTCCCAACATATAGAGAAGGTTTCCACCCATGGGAATGGGGACTGGATGTTGGAGAGCCATAGTCACCTCCACCAAGCACATCTTAAAGCTACCTCAAACTCAAGACATGTAAAGCAAAGGCCATCTGTTACTTAGATAAAGTGGGCCTAAAACAACTGCCTCATGTACTCAGAATATCTAATCTCGCTTCCCAAGACTTTGTTTCATTTCAACTTTACTTAGCAATTACAATGGTCAGATAGTTAATGTGTTGATGACTTTTTTTCTTTTGCCCTAGCACATATATTTCACTAAGGCATGATTACTAAATGAGTTATTTGAGACCAAAGTCAATAGAAAGCAAATCCTGAGGTATAATTTGATCAGTCCAGGACAAAATAATCTCAACTTCAACTCTTGCTGGTATCTGTGATTTTCATGATGGTTTCTCCCTTATAATTTCCAATGAGCTTCAATTATCAAATAATGCTTCTTTTGCCCCCTGACTGCTAATGACAGTAGAACCTGGTGATCAAGGGCCTACCTTCTATTAGAAAGGAAGACTGTCCTGAGCTGACGCTTTCTCTGGGCTTTTATTCTTTTAGTGTGAAGCAGGTCACAAAACCCTCAACACTTACAATAATCACCATCTTTTAACAGTATATTTAATTCAAATACTTAAACATTTACCCATGTTGATGAAAGAAACACCCAATCAGTTAGGCATGATTTGTATAGATGCAGAGCTACAGGTGAAGAGGAGGTGAAGGTATGTCAGAACTCAACCAGATACATTTTCCTTTGCTTTTGATTGTGACACTCAGCATATCCCTTGCATTCACAAAACAATAAAGGAGATGATGGGATGCTATTTGAATAGCTATAAATATCCACAGAGGATAATAAATGCTTCCACTACCTCAGCCCATGTGCTATGTGAATTTTCAATGTCTGGTTGTTGTTATAAATGCACTGTAGGGTTTTTAACCTGATATGCATGCTCAGTGGACTCTTGGTTGAATTATCTATTTGAAAATGCAAACCATTCACCTTATTTAAAATCAGAACCTGCCTCGACCGCACTGGCATTCCTAACCCCCTGACCCTGACTTTGCTTTTCTTTTTTTCTAGAGCAATTTATCATCTTCCAAAGTACGACACGGTTTGATTTTATATTTTATTTATTGTTAATTTTGTCTCTTCCTGCTAATAGGTAAGCTCTATGAGGGCAAGGATCTTTATCTGTTTGATTCATTGGTGTGTGAAAAGCATGTCATTCATATCTGTCCAATGAATGAACAAGCAACCATGAGACTGTGAGGCCAAATCTGAAACCCTGAGACATTCACCTCTGATGGGCCTCTGCTCTGTGCTCAATTCCTGATCTATGGTATCCTCCCCGCCATCTCCCAAATTCTGCTTTATCCAGGGTTCTAAAATTTGGTCTCAGCTAGCCTTTGGTGGCTGTCCCCAGTTTCAGGCACTCCCATTTTCTGGAGTGATTGCATTTTTTTTAGTTATTGTTTTATTTATTTGTATGTGGTGCTGAGACTCGAACCCAGTGTTTCACGCATGCTAGGCAAGCGCGTTACCACTGAGATACAACCCCAGCCCCTGGAGTGATTGCATTTTAACAGAGATCACAGACTTCAGCGAAAGAAATAGACCTTTAATTGCAAAATTTACACCACAGTTTTGTCTTTGCTCACGGCTTATATACTCTAGCAAGAGGTAATTTTGGCTTAATGAGAAATAGACTCAATTCTTCTGATTATTACATAGGATTCCTGGTTTATGTTTTTGTCATGAACGGATATCTTTCCAAAGGGAGTTGTATCCTCTTTCTGAAGTTTTACTGAAAACCACATACATATGTGTAAAACAAAATAAATGTCTATTAGGATCTAATCACAAAGTACTTGATGTTTTCATCAGTTGTTCTGGAAGATATGGACTCACCATGTGTGTCAGTTTTTTTCACTTTCTTCCTTTTTAAAATCTATACTCATCATCATCATCATCATCATCTCATAAAGTTTGATAGTGAAATATTTAAAATTTCTTAACCAAATACAGTAAAACCATACCCATATTAAAGTCAGAACTGGAAACCACAGCACTCCAGAATAGAGTCAATAGATGGTCACTGGCTCTTTGAATCGCCTAATTAAAAGTATCTTTTCAAGATCTCTCTTCTTTTCTTCTTGCCAGCTTTTACTATCATGCTGACTTCTGACCTCCAGTGGAGCTTCATGGGGCAATCCAGTTCCATGCAGCTATTTGTCCTTGGGTGTTGAGGGAACAAAGCAGTACAGCCCAGGAAGGAGGAAGGATGTGGTCAGCCCAGAACTGGACAGGAGAGCTGGCCCAAGGGGAACACAATATGGCGGCACAGTTGTTTTCAAAGATAATCCCATTAATACATTAGAAACAAACCAAAAAAATTTTTTTATTTGAGACCATCTTTATTTTACCTTTATACTTGGATTATTATTTGGCTTAATATCAGATTTTAAATTAAAAATCTTTTCCCCTGCTCCTGATTTTGAAGGGATTTCTTCATTGTTTTCCATGTTCCTCGATTTTATTAATGTATCTTTTTAAAATCTCTGCACATTTTTAGATTTTTTCTTTATCTTTAGTGCTCTGAAATTTCTAATTGATGAACCTCAATGTGTGTCTTTTTCAACACAATTGCAAATTCATTTTGGCTAAACATTCAAAGAACTCTTTCAGAGATCTGAATTCTTCTGTTCAAGAAATTTTCTTGCATGATTTTTTTTTCTTGCTTAATTTTTGATAAAATTTACCTTCTAGTAACTGGGCAGAGATCAATCCCCTAAATGTTAGGTTAGTATGAGGTGGATGTCTTGGTTCTGGGTTGTTCATTTCTTAAGAGATAAATCCTTTACTCTTCCCTCCTAGCCTGTGATATTGACATTTTGGTGCTAATGTTTTGCAGACAAGGAGAAGGGAGGAAGCCCTTCATCATCAGGGTTGCACATTTTCATTTATCTTCTCCCCACCCTGTTTTTCCCTATAATCATATCTGGAGTTCTTGAGTCTCCACATTGTCTTATTAATGTTTTGAAGGAAACCCCTATGGTCTCCTGCAGAGGTATGGTCAGCTGGCTGTGGGTGTAATGCATATCTGGAAATGTCTCTGTTCTGTGATGTTAACAAATGCTTCCCTCTATTTCCCTCCCACTTTCTTTTTTTTAATGTTTATTTTTTCAGTTGTAGGTGGGCAGAATATCTTTATTTTTATATGGTGCTGAGGATAGAACCCAGTGCCTCACGTGTGCTGGGCGGGCATGCTACCACTGCGCCATAACCCTAGCCCTCTCTCCCACTTTCTATAGTAACAGGTGCTTCCATTCCTGAGCCTTTCTGAGCTCTGCCTGTAAATCAATTTGTGTTTTGTGCTGGCTACTTTAGCTGGTAACCTCCTCTCTTCTCCTTCCTCCTTCACTGGCTTGCAGTATCCCAAAAAATTTGCTGAAGTCTTTCAGGCACTCTACTTTCTTTTGGCCCTTGTGAAATATAGCTACATTAAAAAAAATTTCTCTCTCTCTATTTATTTATTTTTATTATTTTATGTTAGTGAGATTTCAGGAGAGAATTCACAATTAGAAATCAATCTAGCAAGTCTGGCTGGTGCTCCGATCAGTACACTTCAGAATGCTTTGTCTTAAAGCCCTGGGGCATTTACTTCAGTCCTGCTATTTGATGAGGTAGAGAGTGAAGTTTTGGGTCAATGAATCTCTAACAATTCTTCAACCATCATAGTCTGTTTCATCAGTTTTATATATGAGATTCATGTAAGACGTTTTGAACAAGAAGTTTTACAGCTAAAAAATTTCTGAAAATGACTAGTCTAGATATTCTTTCATTGTTAATTGTTTTAATGTTTGATGATTAGATAATTCACTTATTCATTCAGTAGATAATTATTAACTTTCCATTCTATGCCATGCACCAAGCTAAGCACTGGTATCCTTCTACTTGATATAAAAAGATTTAATAGTGATGGTGATGCTGTTTTGTATTAACAAATATTTTATAGTAGTGACATATCTTACTTATTTGAACTATCACGTTGGTTAAATCATTTCTATTGACTTGGAATTGTTAGATCCTTTTGAAAGAGTGGGTATCAGAATATTTAATGAGCATACTTCTCCAAATAAAAACCTGGGATAAGAGTGACATTTATTGCCTAGGGGTAGAAGTTCATGAGAAGATTATGATTTTTCTCTTTAAAACTTTGCCACAACCTTGATATAATTTTAATGATCTAGCTGCATGATAATTTGGAAACTGATTTTGCTTTAAGTTAGATGTTATTTTGATATTGAATGAAGAAATTTGATGGGAGGCTGGGAAACTATTTCTTTAGTAAGATCACAGCATCTTTCTTCACAAGCTGGCTCTCAGTGCACTCTAGCTTGGTAAATGGAATCACCCAGTGACTCTGGATTAGTTTTCTGCTAAAATGAAATAGCAAAAACCAAGTAACTTGAACAATAGAAAATTTGTTATCTCACAGTCCTGGAGACCAGAAGCCAGATATCAAGGTTTTTGCAGTTGATCCATTCTGAGGGATGTAAGGGGGAATCTAGCTCATGCTTTCCATATTTCTGGTGGTTCTCTAGAGTCTTTAGCATTCTTTGATATAGAGAGCATCTTTGCTTGCATCTTCACCTGGTGTTCTCCTTGTATGCATGTCTGTCTTTGAATTTTCCCATTTAGTGAGGGCATCAGTCATATTGGATTGGAACCCACCAGAGTAACGTCATTTTAACTTGATTACCTCAGTAAAAGCCTTATTACCAAATAAGGTCACATTCTGAGGTACTGTAGGTAAGGACTTCAACAAGTGGATTTGGGGGATGCACTCAATCTATGAGACCCAGGCACCTGGATGTCATTCCTAGTACATATTTCTCTCTCTCCTTTCCACATAAAATGCATCATCAGTTCTACAAGGTAAATATACCTGGGATCTAGCTTTTTCTATACTTATGCTGACCATTTTTGTTTTGTTTTCCTCTGGACTAGAGTAACTTCCTCCCTTGTCCTTGCCTTTACTTCAGGTCTTACTTAATCCATTTTCCATATGCACGCCAGAGATCTTCCAAAAGTTCATATTTGATTATATCTTTCTTTTTCTTACAACATTCAATGACTTCCCATTGCCTAAGGGTAAACTTAAAACTCTTTCATGTGGCTTACACAGTTTGGCTCCTGCCACCCTCACCAATCTTCTTGTTTTATTTCTCCAGTTCTCTGAGCTAAGGCCAAACAGGAACTTCTTTCAGTTATTTGATTGCACCACGTTCTTGCCTCTAGGCTTTGAACATGCTATTCCCAGTCTAGAACATTCCCTTAACCTAAACTCCCTAGATGCTTATGCATCCCTTAGCCCTTGGCTCTATGTTGGCTAGCTTTAGGAAGGCTAACACTCTAGAGCGAGTTGAATGATGGTTCTCAAAATGATATGTCCACATCTTACTACCTGGAATCTGTGGATATACCCTTATTTTAAGAGGAAATGGTTTTTAAAGATGTAGTTAAGTTAAGGTTCTTGAGCTGAAGAGATCATCTTGGACTATCCAGGTGGACCTTAAATCCAATGACAAGTTTCCTTATAAGGAACACATAGAGGAGAAGGCAGATAGAGAAGACCACAGGGAGACAGAGGTAGAGACTGGAGTGATGTAGCCACAAGCCGAGGAAACCTGTAACAACCAGAAGCTAGAAGAGATAAGAAACCCAGATTCTTCCTTAGAGCCTCTGAATGGAATATAATCTTGCCATTCCTTGATTTCAGGCCTCCAGAACTGTAAGAGAATGAATTTCGGTCATTTTAAGTCACCAAACTTATGGTAGTTTGTTATGACAGCCTAGGAAACCAGTACATCTTGCATTCTTATACCAAACATGGTGTGTTCATAGACCCTGTTGGTCCTCCTTCATAAGACTCATCACTCTCTTTGTTAATTATCAGATCTTGACTCATCTGGCAGGCTGTGAGTGCTAGGAAGGAAAGGCAAGTCTCATTCATAGCTATGTCCCAATGACTAGTCTGGGGCCTGAGGTATATCATATGCATTAATATGTAATATTAACAATATTCCTAAGAATTATTTTCTTGCATAAATGAATGAATCAATCAACGCTTTCCTCCAGGCACTATCCAAATGGCACAGACTTGAATAAAAAAGAGAAAAGTCAGTCCATAGTTCTGATATTCCCAGTATCTTAAGAACTTGAGATCCCTGTAATAGACAGAAAGAACACATATGGCAAGACATTTTAAAAACCCCAAAATTCAACACTATCTTCAAAAGTGAAAATAAATTCAATCCAATCTTGTTTTACAAGTGTTTTAAATGATTCTCTTATCAAAACATTTGTCGACATTTATTTTTTTAGGTAACACTTCATTATTTATGTGGAATTGTTAAAATGAAGTGAGATGATTCTTAATGTAGAAAATTTGATAACATAAGAGGAAATAAATAAAGTTTTCTTCTTATAAGTAAAAACTCAGAAATATATGAGCAGATATGTATTATAAAAAGACTAGAAAAGAGCTAATGGGAAGGGATAATAACAAGCAAATCCACAAGTTACACATCTGCTTACATCCTGTGCATACTGACATGGCTTTTGGTACTTTCTTGTGTGTCCAACATCTTTTCTTTCAAAAAATGTTCCTTCCTCAATTTCTTTTGAATGATATGTCTTGTAACTCCATCTCTTCAGCTGTGGGAGGGGCTGACCAGAGTGCCCCTTACTCCTGCATAGACTGATGTGTTCAATGTCATGCATGCGTCTCAAGGAAGATGAATCAAATTTCTCTTCAGGAGTTACTCTGGATATCCCAAGAGAGGTGATTTTATTAGTTTCTTTTCTTTCTGAGATTTCTTACTCTAAAACTGATGCAATCTAAGCTTCTTTTGGCCACTGTGGCTGGTGTGCAGAGAGAGCCTGCCTGAGGAGGATACCAAAAAAGATAAAAGTGAAGCCAAAAAACAAGAAGAGAGTTGCAATATCTTGTTGATGTTACTTCAGCCCCTGGATCCAAGAACGCCTGTAACTCCACCAATTCCCAGACCACCCATTCCTTAGATCTTTATTCAAACTATAAAAGAATCAGGATGATAACATAGAGATAGTGGGGCAGAGGGATGCCACAGAGGTGGTTAAATATTTTTGAAAATTTTATGCTCCCCATTTTGTGGTATAGAGCTGTCACTGGGCAGGAATTGTCCATTAGAGATGGCATTTCCCAGCCCTTGGAATCTATGTGGGGACATGTGATTTGTTTTTACAAATGGCATGAAAGTAGAAATGAAGTGTGTCACTTTGGATTAAAGCAATTAAGGGCAATGTACCTTCCATACCCTCTCTTGCTCTCCCCTCCCTTTTTAATTTTTTAATGAACATATAAAAATTGTTCATATTTGTAAGGTACCATGTTGGTGCTTGGTATTTAGCTAGTAGGTACCTGCATTGATAGGCCATTTCAATTACTTCTTTTAAGTCAAGAAGGGCACACACATTTCAACGTTGAGATTTTTAAAAATGCCTCTTTTTAATTAGTTCTATCTTTAATTCCTTTGTATTTAATACTGATTTCAGAATGCCATTCCCTTTTCTCTTGATCTTAAATAAAAGCACCCTTAAAACCACTGGCATCCTTCCCAGGTCTGGAAGATGTTGGTCTCTGGCAAAGCATTTGATCTTAGTCACTTGACATCTCAGGGTCTTACTTTCTTCAGACAAATCTTCAAGCTTTCTTCCAGCCCTCCAACCTTATTGGAAGTCATGCAGTGACGATACTATTATGCTATGAGAAATTTGAAGCATGACTTTTCATTGGAATCATGAGCAAAATGGACAGGCTTCTATAGCTCTTACAATTTTCTATGTGAGGGTTGTTTGAAGAATTCAATTATAATATGTTTTCCATAAAACCACCTCCATTTGACTTTTATTGATTTATCCTCTTTATCCTTTCTTCCAAGTTTGTGCAAGTTTGAAATTGAAGCTAAAATGAGACTTGGAAGCTCTGGCTGTACACAGGGAGACTCAGGGAATATTTGAACTTTGAATTATGAAGAGTTAGTCACATTTTTGTTCTAAGAAAAAAATATTATTTTGATTTGGACACTTGCAGTTCAAAGAAACCTTGCAGAATTTATATAAAATCAGGGGCTTAGCCTACATACTGCCATACACCATCCTGCACCGTGAAGGGCAGACCTACAGGATATTTGCTAAGCTTTATGATGGAGCAAATTATTGGTCCTCTTGAGCCAGAAGAACTGTTCTCTCCTGTGAAAAATGGCCGTGGAATCACGTATTCCAGAAACATCCTCAGAAGTCATGGAAGTATATGTATATCCTTTCTTCTTCATGGACTCAGTTGTCAGGATGGGGTTATTATGAAAACAGGTGAGAGCTGAATTGCCACTGCTTGACTTTGATGTTCTTTTGCTGGGCTCTTTGCGTAAGTGACTGTCTGGTTTTCATTTGTCCTGCCATTGCAGACCAGCCCAGAACTAGGTTGGAACAGTACTCAAATGAGTGAGGAGGAGTAGAGGAGATTGGTCTTGTTACTAGAAGCTGGACCAGGAGCCTGCCTGGATCCCAGCTGGCTGGATTCAGCTGTCCACCCACATAAGAAATAGGTGAATGATAGAAGAAAGATAAATAAACTTTATTCCATTTGATCAAACTGGATAGAAGTGGCTAGGTAGTAGCTGCTTCTCCTCTGATCCCACCAAAGTGGTTGTAATTCATAGATAAGCATATATAGATTTAGCTAGGATGTACTTAGAGAAAATGTCTTCTTAATAACCTTGCTATGCAGGAAAGGGGATAGTTTTTATTCTCAGCCTAAGGAAGTTTAGGAGCTCACTATTTCAGTTTGGGGAAAAACAGTTTGAAGAAGGGAGTGGAATGAGAGCAAAGAGTAGAAGGAAAATTAAAGAGTAAGAATGAAGAGAGAAGATTAATTAAATGGCTCCTAAGTCAAGATGGTTAAGTAATATTTTAAGTATGTGTGTGCGCGCACACACACACACACACACACAGCTTAGGGCAGCCATGCAAAAATTATGGTGAAGCATATTTAAACCACCCATTCATTCATTCATTCATTCATTAACACAATAAACATTTATTGAGTTATCTGTTATGTGCCAAACATCAGTTCAGTAACCTATCTTATAAAAAGGATGGCATTACCTTACATCAGTGTTTTCCACGTATTTCATGATAATGTCATTGCTAACACCAGTGCACACATTTTGCAGATGAGGAAATGTGAGCCACTACAGAGGTCAACAGATGTGCCTGAAGCCACAGAACGAGCTACTTGCTGTACAGTGATTAGAAGACAGAGACTTTAAATTTCAAATGTGTTGCCTCTGGCTAGCTAGTAACTAAGGTTTAATCTGTCTGTTACGATTTTTTTAAAAATAATTTTCTTCTAAGAGATGGAGGACCAGGCTTAGACAGTAAAGTAAAGCTCACAATGTTTGCCCTTTTCTGGGGTCATTCCCTGTGGTGGGAAGCCAAAAACATTTAATGCTAATTACTCATTTGATCATTTTCTAAACTTTATTATCAGATGATGTCCTTGGTATAGAAAAAGGCACTTTTGCCTTTTTTCATAAGCTCTTTCAAATCAGCACAAAAGTAATGACGCTGTAGCCGCCTCATTTCCTTAATAAACATCAGCCACATGGGACTGTCTTCTTGTCTCCTAGACCAAAAGTGCTCATAAAATCAGAGCCCAGAGCACCAAACACCAGAGAACAGAGCTGCCAGAGTCCAAATGAGAACCAGAACAAAAAGGATTATAAATTGAAGAATGGTATTCTTAGGAGGACCCAATTAATTTGAACTCTAAAACCAAGGAAAACGCATGGGTCAAATTAGACTGCACACAAGCCGAACCTATGGATACACCAAAGAGTGAGAAAGGATTGGGAAAAGACTATATTGGTTGTTAGATAAGGAATCGGAACCCTCTGAGCCTCTACAAATGTGACTTGGCCTGTTCTAGGCTTCAGGGACGGTAGTGACCTAGTCTTGCTCAGTGAATTGTGGTGGATGCTGGACTCTGGTGTTTTTCTGTGTAATAATAGCACATCCCTTGATTTATACACCCTCTGAGAAAGGCACATCCTGACATCCTGCTTCTTGTCACAAACAGCTATAAATTGTAAATTAGGTAACAGCCACACTCTTCCATTTAATAGAGATCCTCCCTATTTTGTTTCCCCCCGCAAACAGCATTCTCTGCTTATTATCCTGGTTTTACAACGTTTTAAGCAACCCTTTGAGGCATGGGAATTTCCCTCACTAAGTGAGTCAGGCCTCAGTATTGACCAGTGGCTGCTACGAGGAAGCCCTGAGATCCCATTGCAAATGACTCCTCCACTGAGTGACCAGAACCCACCCACGAACAGTTAGACATTAGCTATCATTAGCTAGCCACTAGATACTTCTTAAAGTCATTCATGGATTTGAAAATTACCTCACCAAGAACTCAAAGTTGTCTACACTTTATTTTGAAAATATGGAATACATATTCATAGCAAAGGAGCTATGAATGGCTTTCAGGCAATCCATAAACCACAATTTTAATTTTAATTTTATTTTATTGTGGTAAGCACACTTAACATGAGATCCATCCTCTTTTTTTCTTGGTACTGGGGAATTGAACTCAGGGGCACTCAACCACTGAGCCACATCCCCAGGCCTATGTTGTATTTTATTTAGAGTCAGGGTCTCACTGAATTGCTTAGTGCCGCTCTATTGTTGAGGCTGGCTTTGAACTCCCAATTCTCCTGCCTCAGCCTCCCGAGCCATTGGGATTACAGGCATGTGCCACTGCACCCAGCAAGATCCATTTTCCTGACCAATGTTTAAGTATATAATAATGGACTGTCAAACAATAGGAACAATGTTGTACAGCAGGTCACTAGAACTTATTTTCTGGTAGAATTGAGACTTTGTGCCCATTGATTAGCAGTACTCTTTCCCTGCCCCCACCCCTGGCAGACACCATGTTTCTTTCTGAGTTGACTACTTTAGATTTTTCAACTAAGCCAAACCCTGCTGGCACAGCAAAGACTACAAACATTGATAGAAGGCATCTTTTTTTTTTTTAAAGACACAAATAAATGGAAAGATATCTGGTAGATATGGATTAGAAGATTTGATATTATTAAAATCTCCTTACTACTCAAAGTGATTTCCAGATTCATTGAAACCCTATCATCAAACTCCCAGTGACCTTTTTCACAAAATAGAAGAAAAAAATCATTCTATAAATCCTATGGAACCATGTAGGAACCCAAGTAACCAAATCTGTCTTGAGAATGAACAAAGTTCATTCACATCCCACTTTGTCTTCAAAATGTACTTATGCTTTCAAATAATTAAGACAGTAGGCGCTGTCATGAAGACTGACATATACACCAATGGAGCAGAACAGGAGGCCTCGGAATCAACACGTGTGGAAAACTGATCTTTGACAAGGGTGCCAAAAACATCCAACAAAGAAAGGATGATCTCTTGAGCAAATAGCATTGGGAAAACTGGATATCCACATGCAAAACAAGAATATATCAAATATCCACTCAAAATGGATTTAAAAGCTTAAAGGTAAGACCTGTAACTATAAACTCCTAGGAAAAACATAAAGGGAGAGCTTCATGTCATTGGTCTTGGACATGGACATGACATCCAGAGCATAGGTAACAAAAGCCAAAATGAACAAGTGGGCATGTATGACGTTCCTGAACTTTTTAGAATACATTTCTCTCTAATTGCTAGAGATGTTGAACATTTCTTCATATATTTGTTTATTGATTGTGTGTCTTCTTCTGAGATGTTTCTATTCAGCTCCTTAGCCCATTTATTGATTGGACTGTTTGATTTTTTGGTGTTAAGTTTTTTGAGTTCTTTATAGATCCTGGAGATCAGCGCTCTAGTTGACGTGCTTGTGGCAAAAATTTGCTCCCAGAATGTAGGCTGTTTGTTCACCTCATTGATTGTTTATTTTGCTGAGAAGATGCTTTTTCCTTTAAATCTATCCCATTTATTAAATCTTGCTTTTATTTCTTGCACTTTAGGAGTCTTGTTAAGGAAGTTGGGGCTTAATCCAATGTGATGAAGATTTGGGCCTACTTTCTCCTCAATTAGGCGCAGAGTCTCTTGTCTAATTCCTAGGTCTTTGATCCACTTTGAGTTGAGTTTTGTGCATGATGAGAGATAAGGGTTTAGTTTCATTTTGCTGCATATGGAATTCCAGTTTTCCCAGCACCATTTGTTGAAGAGGCTATCTTTTCTCCAATGTCAGTTTTTGGCACTTTTGTCTAGTATGAGATAACTGTATTTATGTGGGTTAGTTTCTGTGTCTTCTATCCTGTACCATTGGTTTACATGTCTATTTTGGTGCCAGTACCATGTCGTTTTTGTTACTATAGCTTTGTAGTATAGTTTAAGATCTGGTATTGTGATGCCTCCTGCTTCACTCTTCTTACCAAAGATTGCAGTATAGAGATTCCTTAAAAAACTTGGAATGGAACCACCATTTGACTCAGCTATCCCACTCCTTGGCCTATACCCTCAAGACTTAAAAATAGCATACTATAGTAATGCAGCCACTTCAATGTTTATAGCAGCACAATTCACAATTGCTAAACTGTGGAAGGAACTGAGATGCCCTTCAATAGATGAATGGATAAAGAAACTGTGGTATATATATACAATGGAATATTACTCAGCAATAATAGAGAATAAAATTATGGCATTTGCAGGTAAATGGATGGAATTGGAGAATATCATGCTAAGTGAAGTCAGCCAATCCCAAAAAACCAAAGGCCAAATATTTTCTCTGATTAGTGGATGCTGATACATAAGGGAGGTGGGGAGCATGGGAGAAATGGAGGAAATTTGGATGGGACGGGGGGAGATGGGGGAGGGGAGGGAAAATGGGAATAGCAAAAATGGTGGAATGAGATGGACATCACTACCCTAGGTACATGGATGAAGACATGAATAGTGTGACTTTATCTTGTTTGTAACCAGAGAGATGGAAAATTGAGCTCTACATATGTACTATGACTTGAAATGCATTTTTAAAAATTAATTAAAAGAATACATTTTTCAATGCATTTTTCTGAGACAAAAACTCATCTCTTTTTGAAGATTACAAAAAATAGCCTAGGCCTTCATTATATTATAGCATACCTGCTTAACTGTCTTTTGGATCTTCTTTTAGCAAAACCTAACATACAGCATATTATCAGACTAAGACAAATAAAATGTAAATGCCTGTCCATTAATGCCTGTTAGTACCTAATTATTTTATTTTGTTTTTTCAATAGTAGGAATTTAACCCAGGGATGCCCTTCCACCAAGTTATATCCCTGGACTTTTTCTAACTTTTTAATTTTGAGACAGAGTCTCACTAAGTTGCCAACTGGTCTCAAATTTGTGATCCTCCTGCCTCAGCCTCCAGAGTAGCGGGGATTACAGGTATACACCACCAGGTCCGACTTCTAATAATTCTTAGATAAATATAATGTTAAATGTTCCCATGATGATGGAAGGAACAGTGTAAATAATACAAATAAAAGTGGCTCTATAGTGATATTGTCTTTGGAATTTCATCTGAAATTCACCTTCAATGAAATTTATTATCATAGACTTGTATTGCTTCTTATTATGTTCGGCACAGTTTGAGCTTGTCTTGAACTTATTTTTGAAAGACAGTTGTCAGATAGTTGAAAGGGCAGGCCTTAGTCTTTATGAATAATACAAATAACAGAAATGTTCTCATGGTCAACTGAAAATTACTCAATATTTTTCCTTGGTATAATGAAGGTCTCAGTCACATCTACTGTGATGGAAATGACAGACTCTGTTGTGGCAAAATGACCTACAAATGCATCATGGGAAATAGAATATTAAGCTAGGTGCCCATAAAGATGTCATGAGAAAGTGCATCTCTTGACTTTTTTTTTTTTTTTTGGTCAATAAGAGGTAACCTATAATGTCTGCTTTTTAAAAATTTTTTTACATGAGCTAATCTTATACTGGAGCTGAAGAAGGAAACGGAATGGAAAAGTACTCTTAAAATTTGAGACCCCCCCCTAAAAAATCAGATCTTTCAGAGTAATAATTTATTCACATTTTAAAACAATTCATATGTTTTAAACTATCATTTATTTCTGTATTCTTCTCTTTTTCATTCTAAATGGATTTCCAACAACTTCCTTCCTAGTATATAATTCCACAAAATTCTTTCTTTTCATCTCCTTAAATGTGTGATCTGACTAAGATTCAGAGACAGGGTCAAAGCAGGAAAAGTAAACTGAAGCTGGTGCTTCATAAAGGCTGTCAAACAAGGCAGTGAATCTGTGACAGCATGGTTGAATAAGGGGCTTGCAACACTGTCAGAATCATTATAGGATTTAGTGTCAAATAAGGTATGGCAGGAGGTACCACCAGCTCCAGAATGGAGGGCAGCCAGGAAGACCAGAGTGGTGGGGTGCTGTTGGGAAAAAGGAAGCGGGAAAGCCAGCACTGACTGGCCCAGGTGGGCATGAGATTTCTTTCTTTCCTCCATCTTCTTCAAATGCAAGTTACCTTTAAATGGTATCTAGCCCTTTTCCCTTCCCAAACCATTACTAAAAATAATTCACAACATGCATTCGCTGGAGACTTCATTCTTAACAGGACCAAATGTCGAGGTGTATCTGGCAGCAACATTCTGCATTTTCGTTTGCATCCTGCTGCATTTCCACAGCTCCCCTCCACAGGTGGGGCAATGGCAGAGGCTGTCTTTTGCTCTATCTTTTATGTAGTTACCTCTTTTTCCTCAATACCTTCTAATTAATCTCCTTTCTACTACCCATGATTCTCCTTTTATGTTTACATTTACATAGCATTTGGAGGGGGGTACCTGGGATTGAACTCAGGGGCACTCTACCACTGAGCCACATTTCCAGTTCTATTTTTGTATTTTATTTACAGACAGAGTCTCACTGAGTTGCTCAGCACCTCGCCATTGCTAAGGATGGATTTGAACTCGTGATTCTCCGGTTTCAGCCTCCCAAAATGCTTGGATTAGAGGCATGAGCCACCACGTACATAGCATTTTTTAAAATTATTTTTTGGTACTGGGGATTGAACCCAGGGGTGCTCAACCACTGAGCCACATCTCCAGTGCTTTTTATTTTTTATTTTGAGACAGGATCTTGCTAAGTTGCTTAGGGCCTCGCTAAGTTGCTGAGGCTGGCTTTGAACTTGGGATCTTCCCACCTCAGCCTCCAGAGCCACTGGGATTACAGGCACGTGCCACGGCACCAAGCTATTTACCTAGTATTTTTTAAAGTTTTTATTAAAAATAAAATCAAGGTAATGCTTTTACATAATATGAATAATCAAATACTTTTTCAAAGTTAGTCAACAGAGCAAAGGGACAACAACAAACAAAACACTATATCCTTTACTGCTCCCCTTTTCATATCTGAAAGGTTACCATCTTCACTTCTATAAATATTTATGTCCATATCTCCAAATAATGGTCTTCTTGATTTTTCAATTTTAGATGTTTTTGACACCATTATACAGCACAAAGATTTATTCTACTTTTTACCCTGCCTTGTCCCCACCCCCATACATATCCTACATAATCAGTAGTGACATAATCATTACATTGTAACTGATTCACAGGAGAAATATGACATTGTGGATAAAACTTTGTGTACTCTTTGGAATCAGTCCTTCACTTTGAGTTTCCTTAGTTTTTTATGTCTTCATTACCATTCATTTCCGTACTCTCTCTGTCTCAATTCTCTGCTTTAGAACTCCTACTTTTCCCAATAATGGTCATTGTTTTACACTGATTCTTTAATTTTCTTCTCTTTCCTGTTTCTCTTTTATTTTTACTTTTTTTTTCTGAGTCCATTTTCTCACTTTTAGGGAAATCACAGGGGTCAGCTCATCCAGAGTGCCATGGATAAACCTCAACCTGAAAAAAATCATCTTCACGATCATGTTAGGTAACTCTCTCTGTTTTCTTTGTCTACTTTTCCAGATTATTTATCAGCTTTGCAGTCCAACATGTTTATTGAGTTTTTTATTTCTTATCTAATATTTTTAATCTATAGGAGTTTATCTTTGAATTGTTTTTAAAGAAAAATATACCTGTTATGCTTTATGGAGCTGGTATCTTCCTCAATCCCTCAGATGATATTGATCATATTCTTTCTCGACTCCCTGCATGGCTTCTGTTTCTTGTATGTTAAGTTTTGCTGTTTGTAAGCATTAGTCTGTTTTTCATGTTGAAGACTTTCTTCCAGTGTGTGATGATCTTTTCTTATCTTCTTCTACTTAAAATAGACGTTCTTAAAATTTGAAGGGTAGCTCTGTGCATAACGACTACTTCTCACCTTTTGGACACACAAGAGGGTGATCCAGGAACCCACAATGACTGTATCTTTGGACAATGTTTTTGTGGGATGTTCGTATTTTAAGTGAGCATCAAATGAGTTTCAAAGAAACTTGGTCCCCTGTGGGGTAAATATCTGGGTACCAGTGTTCTGGGAGCTGAATTATAATAGAGAATTTATGTTCCCAACATTCAATACCTAGAGGTACTTTGTCTTTGACCGTTTGTTTTCAATACACATTTTCGTCCTTGGCAATTCCTGGTCTCTCACATTTCAGAGAACTTCTTTTTCACCTGGTCCTTAGAACAAGCTTCCAGGAAATGTTAAGATTAAGCTCTGCTGAGGGAATCTTGGTGGGGAAACTTGACAGTTTAAATGTTTCTTATACAGGCTATCTAGTAACTACCTGTCTTAGTTCCCTTGTTTATTTCCAAATCCATAGTTGCCCAGTGTAACCAATTTCTAAACTTTAGGGAGTTCCTCGGTGCAAATGATGTTCTTTACAGTGTTTGCCATTGGCAGTATGGTTCACATTTTAAATTCCTGCTGTCAGTTATCATCATTCTTTGGCTCTTTAGCTTCCACAATTTTATTGCCAATTCTTTCTTTATGTACTCTCTGTCCTCATGGGTTATTGTCTCAGGATATTTTTTTTCTTTTGCTTTCATTTTAGTGAAGTTCAAGAGAGTGAATAGTTGTTCTATCTAATGTCTTTAACCACTAGCCCTCTTCTGATCTCTAAAAGTAGTTCCCAGGAAAAAGAACTTAAGAGTCAAGTTGTGTGCAGTTGTACACGTAGGATGTGCAGTGCACAATTCTAAGGGCAACCATTCCTGTTATAAAAATTGCTCATTTCTAGACATATTTTGATAACTTTCTGGCAAATGATGGTAAGTTATCTTATTCAACAAAAATCAGTATCAATTTTTTTAAAATAATAGAAATAAGTAAAGTTTCTGGATGAAGAAAGAACTTTAATTTTCCAAATTCATGTACAGGAGCCACAGATGCAGCTCCCAACAGGAGATAGATGCCAAAACTTTAATTTCAAAGATGTTTCTGAAGTCTTATGGTATAAGTTGGACCAGATTGACTTCCAAGAAGAACTGAGCAGAGTTTTCAAAGAGCAAAGCAAATAAGGAGTTTCAACATGTGGCCCTGTGTAGTCTAATGGAGAATTTTTACAATGTCTATTGTTAGGGAAGTAGAATTTTCTTGCCAATATGGTGAAATAGGACCTTACTAGTTGGTAATAGTTGAAAACAAAATTGTATTTAAAGATAAAATCAGCAGATTTCTGGCTTAGAGTTTTTTGGCCAATAGATCATGATGTTGCCTCTTCTAACTGCTGACTCAGATAATCATACAGACAAAAGAAATGAACATTGGACCAAAACTAAAACTGACAGCCAGAATATTATCAGAATCTTGGAAGAAATTCTGCCAATTATGAGGAATATGGAGGCATCAAGACTGTTGACATGCATAGATTTTTCCAGTTCAAATAGAACTTTATAGACTATTATAGAGAAGTAGGAAGATTTCTGGTACCTTTCTCTGAGAGTTATATTCTGGTTCAAAAATATAAGGTCTATTCCAAGCAAAAAGTAATGTGGCCACCATGCAGTTGTATGGACGCTATTTTTTTTTTGTTTCACAAGACTGTCACTCTATATAACTCATTTTCCCCTCAATAATTTCCCTTCCTTATTCGTTTTGACACCCCTAGGAAAATGTATGATAAGAAAGGTGTTTGGAAGCAGGTGAGATGAGAAGGAAGGAAGGAAATGGCTGATAGTGTGTTGCATTCTGGGAACTTAAATCCTAAACAAGTAGAGGGTTAGAGGTGAGAGCAGACAGGAGAAAGGCATGCTGGGGTCAATTCATCAGGATGAGGAATCAGGCAACGGTAGTAAGAGAATGTCTGAGTTCAGGACAATTGCACGAGATGGGCGTAGGCCAGTCATTGGGAACTCGGCTCAAAATGAAGCACCTCTATTTTCCCTCCATTTGTAACTCTAAAAAGTTTTCTAACCACAACCAAATGAAATACAGATGGTGCCAAGTGCAAGCACAGGATTTGTCTGCTGGCAAACTCTAAGTCTTCATCAACTTCTTTTTGTTTCCAGATAAGTAATGAGGAACAACAGCAACAGCCCAAGAAGTATAAGAAAAATGCAGAGAACAATAAAACAGAGACTTAGAGTTTCTTAAAACAGCTCAAGATGATTTACTGAATATTTAGCAAAACTAGTACCATGATTTCAACTATCATGTAGTGCTATAATAACATAATAGGAAAGAGCACATAATATTATTTTTAAAAGTTGAAAAGACTCAGTTGTTACCACACAAAAGGATGCATAAGTATGTGAATCAGGAGTAGAGAGAAAATTAGAGAGCAGAGGAAAATGAAGCTGTATATCTCCTAGGCTCTGATACTAGAATACAACAAGTCATCTGGCAGATTGGTTCTAGGGCATTGGGAACGGAAAACTCTGGAGATGTCAGCATGCCCATTGCCTAAGAATTGGGTTGGGCTATGGTACCCCAGCTCTGAAAGGGAGTGGAAAAAGTTACCACTGTTGCCAAGAGCTTTGGCTTGCCAAAATAAGTTGACATGGGGTGCAAAGAAGGAACAAACATGATTGCATGTGGCCATGCAATCATGGCCACAGGCTGCCCACACACTCTAGGATTGAATCTATGATGCACTTTATTTCATTACAGAAAGGAACTCCCAGCACCAATCAGTCCAACACCTTGGTTTGGCTCTACTGTGAGATATGGAGGGGTGTGTGTGTGTGTGTGTGTGTAAGAGGGAGAAAAAGACAGATTATAATAAAGAAATAAAAAGCATAGTTTATAATGAGGAGTCTATAACTAAATCTTTCAAGATCTGGCTCTGTGAATTATGAGCTGTGAAACCTTGGGCAATTTGCATAATCTTACTGAGTCTTGGTTTCCTCATCTGTAAAATGAGTATTAAAGAAATATAACATACTTCTTTGAATTATTGTGAGAATTTAACTAAAACATGCTTACTACCTGTAAAACTAAAATTCAATGATAGAATTTAATCTTTATTGGTAATGTTAAAACAAACTAGCAACATAGAAAATCTAATTAATTAAAATTGATAAACCCCTAGCCATGCTAACGAAGAAAAAAAAGAGAAAATGCAAATTACTAAAATTTGAGATGAAAAATGAAATATCACAATGGACACAACTGAAATACAGAAGATAATTAGAAACTATTTTGAAAATTTATACTCCAATAAAATAGAAAACCTTGAAAACATCAACTAATTTCTAGAGACATATGACCTGCCCAAACTGAATCAGGAAAACATACATGATTTAAACAGATCAATCACAAGTAGTGAAATAGAAAACACTATCAAAAGCCTACCAATAAAAAAAAGTCCAGGACCAGACAGATTCTCAGCCAAGTTCTACAAGACCTTCAAAGAAGAATAAACACCAATACTCCTCAAAGTATTTCATGAAATGGAAAAGGAAGGAACCCTTACAAACACATTCTATGAGGCTAATATCACCCTGATACCAAAACCAGACAAAGACACATCAAAGAAAAAAAACTTCAGAACAATATCCCTGATAAGAATATATGTAAAAATTCCCAAAATAATTCTGGAAAATAGCATCAAAAATATATTAAAAAGATAATGCACCACAATCAAGGAAGGTTCATCCCAGGGATGCAAGTTTGGTTCAACATATTGAAATCAATAAACATAATTTATCACATCAACAGACTTAAAAACAAGAATCATATGATCATCTCAATAGATGCAGAAAAAAGCATTTGACAAAATATAGCACTTTTTCATGCTCAAAACACTAAAAAGACTAAGGTTAATAGGAACATTCCTCAACATTGTACAAACTATATATGCTGAACCCAAGACCAACATCAATCTAAAGGGAGAAAAATTGAAAGCATTCCCTCTAAAAACTGGAACAAGACAAAGTTCCCTCTTTTACCTCTCCTATTCAACATTGTCCTTGAAGTTCTAGCCAGAGCAATTAGACAAGAGAAAGAAATTAAAGAAATATGAATAGGTAAAAAAAATCAAATTATCACTATTTGCCAATGACATGATTCTATATTTAGAAGAGCCAAAAAATTCCACCAGAAAACTTCTAAAACTCATAAATGAATTCAACAAAGTAGTAGGTTATAAAATCAAACATGTTCTTATATATCAGTGACAAATCTACTGAAAGAGAAATTAGGAAAAATACCTCATTCACAATAACTTCAAAAAAATACTTGGGATTCAATCTAGCAAAAGAGGTAAAAGACCTCAACAATAAAAATTACAGAACACACACACACAAAAATAAGCCAAATCTTCAAAGATCAACACAACAAAATTAGATGCTTTAAGATTTTATACCCAGCTAAAGCAAGAGTCATATATTCTTCCTGAAGAAAAAATATAATTAATAATATACTGAACTCATAAGAAATGAATCATATAAAGAGTTCAAAAATAAAAAAATTACTATCTGAAAGGTCTAGAGTGTTAAAATTTGAACAGACTAAGTCTAAGTAATAATGCAAATAGAATTATAAAACAGAATGTAAATGTCAAACTACTACTTATAAACAAGCTATACAATGTTAAAAAGTGAATAAGGCTGGAGGCTAGCCAGAACACTTGCTCCCGTGCCAGTGTGGAGAGGAACACCACGCCCACCTGCACCTGCGTCTCCCTATCCACCTAAACAATGTGAGGCCCCACCTAAACCGCTTCCATCTTGGGACACTGCAGCCACTGACATAGCCCTTCCCACATGGTAATCTACACTGTGGACAAGGGACAGGGACAGCTGCCCATTGCAGCACCACAAGCCATCACTGAGTAGGCCACCCATTGCCTGGGCACAGCCCATCCTTCCAGCCCCACCCCTGAAAGTGGTTGTCTCCAGCTTGGGGCACCTCCACCACCACCTGAGTTTACCTCCACTGTTCCCTCCATCATCTTTAATTGGGGAAGCTTCCATTTAAGGACACCAATTTGGGCCTGGAACCTCAATA
Organism: Geosciurus inauris; assembly: GCA_004024805.1. NCBI lineage: Eukaryota > Metazoa > Chordata > Mammalia > Rodentia > Sciuridae > Geosciurus > Geosciurus inauris. The sequence continues at coordinate 29,261 of PVHX01007130.1, read as the reverse complement.
TCAAGATACTTACAGACTTGACACTACTGCCAACACCAACTAGGGATGTTCCCACTTTAATCAAAAGGCAACAACCGAGACCTGGAAGACCTTCACCAAGGTCTGTGTGGGACTGGTTGCACCAGAGATATCCCTGCTAAGTGTGCTAACATACCAGTTGCAGAGGCAATAGGGAACCTTGCATGGGGCCGTCTCTCTCTCTTTCTCTCTCTTTTTTACCCCCTGCTAACGGCCAACTCCTTTTGATTCCCCTTCACTCAAATCTAACACCTCTATATTCTCAAACCCTATATCATAAACATCACATCCTAAACCGCAACCCCAACCCAGCATTCTCTCTCTGTTCATCATTAGAAACTGTAAAACTTTATGCAAACCTACTGGATATATGGTAGAAGATAACTGAACTCATCATTTCTGTTTATAGTGACAAAACTGTAAATGTGTAAATAGGAGCTAATTGATTTATGGCTGCATACTGGTTGCATTGGGTGCTGTAAGCATTGATTTCCCTCGTAAAGGTGAGGTATTGGTAGCCTGCAGGGACACTTCAGGTTTACAGGGTAGAAACTGTAATACCTCAGATCTGCACTGCAAGAGAGGAAAAAATGTAGACAACATGAAAAAACAAGAGAGGAAAATGCCCCAAACAAACCAAGATGCTACAAGAATAGAATCCATTGACAGCACAGGAGATGAAATGTCAGAGAAGGAGTTCAGAGTGTACATAATAAAATGATCTGTGAATTAAAGAAAGACCTAAGTGAACAAATGCAGGCAAAAATTGATCACTCCAACAGAGATAAGAGCAAATACAGGCAACCACTGATCACACCAACAAAGTGATAAGAGAGCAAATATAGGTAGCAAAAGATTAGTTCAAGAAAGAGATAGAGATTCTGAAAACAAACAAACAGAAACCCTTGAAATGAAGGATGCAATAAACCAAATAAAAAACACAATAGAAAGTATTACCAACAGACTAGATCACATGGAAAACAGAACCCCAGACAATGAAGACAAAATATACATACAATCTTCAAAATACAATTGACCACACAGTGCAGATGGTAATAAACTATGAACAGAATATCCAAGAATCATGACATAACATAAAATCTTGGCAAATCACATACAAAAACATATTTAAAAAATAGTGCACCATGATCAAGTGAGGTTTTTCCAGGGATGTAAGGTTGGTTCAACACATGGAAATCAATAAACGTAATGCATCACATAAATAGACTTAAAGACAAGAATCACATGATTATATCATTTGATGCAGAGAAAGCATTTGACAAAATACAGCACCCTTTCATGTTCAAAACACTAGAAAAACTAGGGATAGTAGGAACATAACTCAATATTGTAAAAGAAAGCTAAACCCAAGGCCAACATCATTCTAAATGGAGAAAAGTTGGAAGCATTCCCTCTAAAAACTGGAATAAGACAGGAATGTCCTCTTTCACCACTCCTATTCAACATAGTACTTGAAACTCTAGCCAGAGCAATTAGACAGATGAAAGAAATTAAAGGGATACAAACAGGAAATGAAGAACTCAAGCTATCATTATTTGATGATGACATGAACCTATACTTGGAGGATCCAAAAAATTCCACCAGAAATCTTCTAGAAATAATAAATGAATTCAGCAAAGTAGCAGGATATAAAATCAATACCCATAAATTAAATGCATTTCTACACATCAGCGATTAAATCTCTGAAAGAGAAATTATGAAAACTACCCCATTCACAATAGCTTAAAAAAAAAATCTTTGGGAATCAATTTAACAAAAGAGGTGAAAGACCTCTATAATGAAAACAACAGAATGGTAAAGAAAGAAATTGAAGAAAACCTTAGAGGATGGAAAGATCTTCCATGCTTCTGGATAGGCAGAATCAATATTGTCAAAATGGCCATACTACCCAAAGCACTATACAGATTCAATGTGATTCCAATTGAAATCCCAATGTCACTCCTTATAAAATTAGAAAAAGCAATCATGAAATTTATTTGGAAAAATGAAGAGAATAGCCAAAGCAATCCTTAGCAAGAAGAGTGAAGCAGGAGGCATCACAATACTAGATCTTAAACTATACTACAAAGCTATAGTAACAAAACCAGCATGATATTGGCACCAAAATAGATATGTAGATCAATGGTACAGAACTGAAGACACAGAGACAAACTCACATAAATACAGTTATCTCATACTAGACAAAGGTGCCAAAAACATACATTGAAGAAAAGATACTCTCTTCAACAAATGGTGCTGGGAAAACTGGAAATCCATATGCAGCAAAACGTAACTAAAGCCCTATCTCTCACCATGCACAAAACTCAACTCAAAGTGGATCAAGAACCTAGGAATTAGACCAGAGATACTATGCCTAATAGAAGAAAAAGTAGGACCAAATCTTCATCATATCAGATTATGCCCCAACTTCCTTAACAAGATTATTAAGGAATAAAATCAAGAATCAATAAATGAGATGAATTCAAACTAAAAAGCTTCTCAACAAAAGAAACAATCAATGAGGTGAACAGAGAGTCTTCATTTTGGGAACAAATTTTTGCCACACGCACATCAGATAGAGCACTATTCACCAGGATCTATAAAGAACTCAAAAAACTTTACACCAAGAAAACAAACAACCCAATCAATAAATGGGCTAAGGAGCTGAACAAACACTTCTCAGAAGAAGATATACAATTGATCAACAAAAAAAGGTCAATCATCTCTAGTAATTAGAGAAATGCAAATCAAAACTACTGTAAAATTTTATTTCACGCTAGTCAGAATGGCAGTTATCAAGAATACAAGCAACAAAAAGTGTTGGTGAGGTTGTGGGGGAAAAGGCACACTCATACATTGCTGGTGTGATTGCAAATGGGTGCAACCAATCTGGAAAGCAGTATGGAGATTCCTTAGAAAACCACCATTGGACCCAGCTATCCCACTCTTTGGTCTGAACTCAAAGGACTTAAAAGCAGCATTTTACAGTGATGCAGCCACATCAATGTTTATTGCAGCAAAATTCGCCATAGCCAAACTGCGGAACCAACCCAGATGCCCTTCAATAGATGGTTACATAAATAAACTGGGGTATATCTACACAGTGGAATATTATCCATGAATAAAAGAGAATATAATTAGGGCATTTGCAGATAAATGGATGGAGTTAGAGAATATCATGCTAAGCGAAGTAAGCCAATCCCAAAAAACCAAAGACTGAATGATTTCTCTGATAAGTGGATGCTCACCCATAAATGGGGGGCATGGGATGAGTAGAGGAACTTTGGATTTGCCAAAGAGGAGGGAGAAGAGGAGAAGGGGCATGGGGATAGGAAAGATGTTGGAATGAGACGGTCATCACTACCCTAGGTAAATGTACGGGTGTACAAATAGTGTGACCCTACTTTGTGTACAACCAGAGATGTGAAAAACTGTGCTCCATTTGTGTAAAATGAATCAAAGAGCATTCTGCTGTCATGTATAATGATTAGAACAAATTAAATAAATAAATAAAATAAAGATTGCATGAAAACCTAGCTTGAAATTATACCAGCTTTAAAAAAATAAAGCTAAAGCTTGTAATGAGCTCTGAAAAAAATGAATAATAATTATATTCCTCTAAAATGCTGGCCTTTTCTTTCTTTGTTATTATAAGTTATTTCCCACCAAAATCTGTTCTCTTCTTTCCTACTAATATGATGTTGATTTTGTTCAGTATGTTAACGTGCCTTACCCAAGACACCAAATAAATCATGATTAGTCTAAGCCATTCATCATGATCCATGTACCAATCTTCCAGCTTCTCTTGGAGTTAAAGATAACTATGAATCCAGTTTTAGTTAAGAATCCAGTTTAGCTGAATTTAAGTGTGTCAAGGAATTTTCTGGGAAAATATTTGCTTTTCTGATAGAAGAGGATAGTTATCATGGATTGTGTCCCAAACCTCAGGATTTTTTTTTTTTTTTTTGACCATTACTTGAAAGAACTAAAAAAAGATAATGATAAGCATGGAGGAAAAAGAAGAGATCTGAGTTACTGATGACTTCACTGAATTGCTGAACTAATAGCTGACACTATCTAGCACCAGATTCTTATTGTATAAGTGCAACAACCCCTATTTGTTTAAACCTTTACTGTGTACCATCAGCATCATGGGGAATATTTTAGAACTGCAGAATCTTAGATCACAACTCAGATCTACTGAGTCTCAGTCCCATGTCTACTGAGATCTACTTAATTTTCATTCAGAACTCTCTGTGATTCTTATGCTTATTCAAGTTTGAGAAACCCTGGTTAAACTTCTGTTCATGGTATATTCTGTTATTTGCACCTAAATCTTTGCTTAACTGGTAAACGTGTTAATAAATATTGAGAAGGGAAAATGATGGATATATAACAAGTGCTAAATTTCTTATCATTTATGAGTTGAGGACTTTTAGCAGGTAATATGTCATTTTCTATTATTTTTGGCAAGATACATGTTGACAAAAATAAGGATGCTGATTACTTGACTTGTTATGGATCAACTCAAGTTAACAGTAATATACACATCTGTATGAAAAGATAACTTGCCTTATTTTCAAGGATACATGAAACACATCTACTGTTCATAGACTGAAAATAAAAACTGCTTTCTGAAGTCATAGGACTCACGAAATGTGTGGGTGTTTTTGTCAAAGCCAAGGGGTCATGTTTATCTGTAAGTTGCTAGGCCTCTCAAGTCTCCATACAACTATAAATATTCTGCTTTTCATCTTTTTGAACATTGTGGTTTTAACAAAGATTTAATTTTTTTAAGTGTTGTGTTGGTTGAACAGTAACAACAATAGTTTGAAAATTGCTGTCACCAAAGTTAATAAATTCCTAAGAGTTGAAGTGAAGTGTACAGGCCTGGTTGCCAGACCATCATAAAGCAATACCAGAAATTAGTAATAAAAGCTAAAAACAAAACAAAACCCTCCAACTGCTTAGACATTAAAATTACTCTTTTAACTCACTATCAACTCGAAATGGTAATCAAACTACAATGATAGCCTGTTTGAAAAGGAAAACATTACACATCAAATCCTATAACATATGATCAAAACCATGCTCAGGGACACAATCATAACCTCAAATTTTCTAATATTAAATTAAAATGGAAGAATAAAAATGGCAAATATTCCTCTCAGTTATTAGGAAACTTCTTATAGAATTTTTTTTAAAAAAGAGAATTTTTTTGAGAAAAGTAAAACAGTAAGCACAAGAAATGGAAAAATATTGCAACTGATAAGCCTAAGAGGGCTGAGGATATAGCTCAGTGGTAAAGCATATGCTTAGCATAAGCAAGGCCCTAGGTTAGATCCCAAGTACTAAAGAAAAAGAAAACAAAGAAAAAGAGCCAAAGAATTAGAAAAACTTCTGACAATTATAAAAAAAACAGGACAAAGACCACAAATTAAAATTTATGTGGTACAGAATCCTGAGTTGTAATAGTGTAGTAATGAGGAAGTGGTTATTGTCACAACCCCAAAGGAAATCATAGTTTTATAAAAGAATTTATATTCTGGGAAGGGTGTATAAATTAATTCCATATATTAGGAAAAAATTTGATATATGAATCAAAATTCTTTAATGTACCACCAACTTGTTTCTGGTAATAAAGTTTGATGAAATGGTTACAAATGTAAACAAAAACTTATTAAAGAGGGAATTTACTGTTACACCATCTGCAACAGTAAAATATTAAAAAATTGATGAATATTCAATGACAAGGGATTATTAAATAAATTATAATACATTCATTGAGCATGATACCGTGTAATTGCTGGAAAGTTATAGAACATTTCGCATATTTATTATGATAGTATTTGGAATATGAAAAGGGCAAGTTTCAAACCTCAGTTCAGGCTCTTTGATCGATTAAATGACTTAACTGATGTATGTCAAATCCTCTATGAAGATGGCATTCAATCTGTTAGTTTTCCCTCCCACAGGAGATTATTTTGAAAGCTAGATGTTTAGAAAGTGGCTTGGACTGACTTGTGGTCATCACTCAGCAGATGTTGGAGCCTGTTCTTCCATGATTGACTGTGTCCAGGAGAGCTAAGGTGTTATTTTAGTTCCTACTGGCATTTTGTAGCAGGATGCAATAAGTTGAAATGTGGTTTCTGATGTAACCAAGAAATGACAACACAGTAGTGTATGTGTGTGTGTGTATGTGTGTATGTGTTAACCTCTTATTCACTACTTATTTGCATGAATATAGCACTGAATTTCTGGTTGATAGTCTGAAAAAGGCAGCTGTTTAAAAACCAGAGATCATTCTAAGTTCTGCCCTATATGTTTTAGATACTCTGACCATTAGCCAACCTCTCCCCAGTTTAGCTCTATGTGAATGTATGTCTTGTCTAGACCTATGGCATGTTTTCACAAAGAGAGACCTCAGAACATCCCCCTGGGATATCAATGTATTTATTAGAAAACAAAATTCCATCTATGCTTTTTTATTTTTTGTAATTAAACTTGACTTCTACAAAATTTTTTAGGTATAAAGTCTGCAACCATGAGAGTTGATTTTAATTTTTCTGTTGTGGTATTTTAGTTTTAATTGGACTAGGATACAACTGAATTGGAATATTCAAAATATGAGCTTGCTCTTTGCCTTGACCTGGTCAAGGTTATGCATTCTAATTATTTCTTCCAGTAGAGGTTCTGTTGGGAAGCTCTGGCAAGTCCTTGCAGGGTACCTTAGCTCAGTGATTGTTATTTGTCTCTGCACCAGACCTATTTAAAACACTATTATTATGATGTAATAATCTACCTATGTTTCCTTCCCTTTACAATTGATACTTTTAAACAATCATGCAGGAATCTATCAGAATAAGCCATCTATGTGTATGAGCCATTATATCGCCCAATCAATAGGATTTCTTTTTATTCCCGACCTTTACTATGTTCATAATCCAGACCACCATTTTGGATTTGTGTCAAGTTTTCAATTCTCTCTCTGTTTTGTGTATAGAACTTAAAACAATGTATATTCTCATTCTTAGTTCACCTACTATTGTTTCATTCCAATACTGGACAAAACATAAGGAGACTTTGGAATCTCTCTCCTGAAGGGTAGCACATTTAAAAGCTTATTTCCTTTCTTGAAATTGGAAAATCATGTGGCACCAACCCATTAAATTAGAATGGTCTCAGGGATCTAGTTCATGAACTTATAATAAAGTCGACTATACGGCCTGTGGGCAAATGTGACCTCTTTATAGAATGAGAATTTGTATGGTGGGACAGGCAGAGTTCTAAGGATGTTCAGAAGATTTCTCAGTCACCTAAATAATCTTACAAAACAACACTTTAATGATTTAAGTGTAAGTAGATTAAACACATATGGATTCAATTTCCCTCCAAATACACATGACTTATTAAAATCCAGGGGGGAAGAGCTTAGGGCAAAATATGTTTTGGGTTTAGAAAAACCCAAACATTGGAAAAAAACAATCGAAACATTTGTCTGGCCCCAAATACCACTGGGTCAGCTTATCCCTTGCTGTTAATTTACAAATTGTTCCAGGAAAGCAGAACATATCTCACCCATTCTTGTCTAATTTGATAAAGTGCTCTTAAAATAAAAGAATATCTTCAAAAAGTGTCTTTGAGGAAAAAGAGATTTTAAGTCCACCCTCTAAATGATTTTTTAACACCCCAGGGTATTATTTGTTTTGTCCAATAAAACTCCAATATCTCTTCCCTAAAGATGAGGGACTACTTTTAATTCCATCTTTGAGTCTTTTTATTTGTTTACTGTGTGCTGTTGGAGAGTATTTGCAACTCCTTGTGGGGGGGGGAAAAACTCTTTTCTTCTTAACCACAATAATAAATTGCTTTATAATAGTGCTGCAAAGACTTGACAAGCTCTAAAAATAAAAAGTACTTTGAAAGGCAATATAAAATTATTCAAACTCTTTTAAGTCCACTGAATCTCTAAGCTCACTCTATTTCCCTGAAGTGCCTCCTGAATTCTTGTTCAAAGAGAGCAAGTACAATGAATCACCTCATTTTTCATTTAATATGATGTCTATGAGGTGCTAGTTCTGCAGCTAGAGAGCGCAGTGAGTTTTCAAGACAAATCTGCCAACCAGAGACAATTCCCATGCACAAACACAAGAACTGGATGATTCCCAACACTTCTGCTATGTGTGGGGTAGGGGGTATAGGTAGTGGTGACTTATCCATTATATCTAAAAAACCAAACAATACCTTTTAGTGGGAAAAATGTAGACTAACCACAAAATTGAGTCAATTTGTTGCTGATAGACCCTGTCTTCAGCCTGCCATAACCATTTGTGTTCAGCATTGCACAACTTCAGCTAATTGTTGGAAATATTTATGTCTACTTATGAGTGTTTGTTTTTTCCTTTTTACAAACAAAAATGTTGCAATTCTGGAGACAAAATATTCCTTTGTTACAATGGAAATTCTATAAAATTGATATTTTTGTAGTTGCCTCCAATAACACATGGATGGTCAGCATTGCCAAAGATAATAAAATCAGTGGACAGAATACACATTACTCAAGAGTGTGACATCATCCCTGACAGAATCATTTTGTCAGAAGTTCTCACCAGGAAAGTTGTCAGGATGACTAGAATTCTGAGCACCAACCAAGAGCGTGTGATTTACGCTGTCCGTCACCTGCACTAAAGCTCTTCCAGTTGGGTTTTCTTCTCCCCATTCTGTGCATGAAAGAAATGACAGTGTGACTTGACAGTGGTCACTGATTTGTAATAACAGAAGTCATATTTGGACCCTGATCTATGTGATCACAAATCTGTTGTTTTCCTTCCAAGTCTCCCCTCCACTGTCAGTAAAGGCCATGAAGAGGAATGATCCAAGTAGGATAGTATAATAGCGGGAGAATAACCACTATAAGTTGCTGCAAGCCTATAATTAGAAACCACATTTTAAGGTCTTTATGAAATAGCCATCAAAATGACCACACTTAGTGAATGCTTATTGCATGACAGATTATGCTATAATATAAATGCACTTAATGTTTTCAATTCTTTATATGCATCAACAACTTTGATTCTCCGTGGTGACAGAAATATTATCCCTTTGATTAGACAAAGAAACTAACTTTGTTGGTTTTCCCAAGATCACCCTGATATAAAGTGGCCATGCCAGGATTCAGAAGCAAGGAGCATAGATCTGTAAATGCTGTTTTAGACAAGCTGCAAGAGAAGGAGGAAGCCAAAGGCTAAAGATTTGGCTAAACTGAAATTTCAGGAACAGGCAATATTGGCAAAGTTGAAAGCCTTCATCTGAGTGAAGTGATATAAGTTTTTATATATGATACGTGAAGAGGCGAGAGGTCTGGATTTGGAAGCTGGATTTGGAAGGTTTACATGTTCTTATAAAATGTGGGAGGACTAGACTTGGCTGGATTTGGAAGGTTTACATGTTCTTATAAAATGTGGGAGGACAAGCCTCCTATCCTTCTCCAAGTGAGAAGGTTGGATTAGACCTAGAGCCTTTTGGATCATGGGAGGTAAATGAAACCATCTTCATAGGAAAAGTAAAAGTATCCATAAAGAAACGAATGGGGGACCAGGGATATAGCTTTATGGCAGAGTTCTGGCCTAGCATGTGTGAAGCCCTGGGTTAAATGCTCAGTACTGAAGGAAAAGAAAGGAAAGAAGAGAGGAAGAGAGAGGGGGTGGGAAGGAGAGAAAAAAAAGAACGGGGCTGCAGTGGACCAAATTTTTGCTAAGACAAATAGATTAACTGGGAAGAACATTGTCTTCACAAGTTTAGGGCCAAGAACTGCTTCTCTGGTGACAGAGGTGAGTCTCTGCTGAGATGCCTGTCCCTATCTCCTCTTACGTCAGGCATGAGGTATTGAAGTGGAGGTCATGGAAAGGACAAGTGAAGCATGTGTCCCAGGAGTAGGGAGCCAGGAATGCTCAAATGTTAGAATTTTTAGAATGCTTCTAATTCAACGGCAAACTAAATCTGTGTCCTCAATCCTAAAAGTAGTAAACAGATACACTATTTTACAACCTCAGCTGCCTGGAATCCTTCCAGGGCATGCCTCCAGTGACCCATCTCCTCCAGCCACACCCCACCTGCCTAGAGTTACCACCCAGTCATTCAAACTTGGATGGACTGATCAGGTTACTGCTCTCATAATCTAATTCTTTTACCTCTGAATAGTCCTACATTAACAGGAGCTTTGGGGGACACCTCATATTCAAACCATAACAGTCATAGACACCTGTCTAGATTCCTTAAATGCTACATTTATTAGCCACATAACTGGAAGGGCAAAAGGGCAGACTTCAGAGTCAGTTTCATCCAGTGATTACAGCTCTGTTCCTCCACAGTTCCCAAGGTGGCTCCCACATCTCTGTGTTGGCTTCATTCTATACAGTGTCCCTCTGGGTAGCTGACACACATATAGTAGCTTGACCTCACATCCACACACCACCATGTCCAGAGGGGAGAGAAAACAGCTGTCTCTTCCAGTGATCACTCTTTAAAGAGAGGATAATACTTGCCCAAAAGTTTTCATAAAACTTCCTCTGGGATCTAATTGACTCCTGTTTCCTTGGTCTAGGGAATTCTATACATGCTTTGGGTTAGTCCTGCCATAGCAATCCATGTCTGGAGCTCAACCAGGTCTGTTCCCATCCTGGGCTTGGGATGCCCCCATGAAGCCCATGAGCTCTGGGAAGAGGTGAGTACTAGACCAGCGCTAGGGCTCTCATAGGCAGGGAAGAGGTTGAAAAAGATTTTGCAGGTTATGCTGTCTGGGGTTTAGGGGCCAAATGAAGAGAATCCCAGCTGCTGGGCAGCTTCCTATGCAGCTGAATCTTGCCAGTAGCAGACAGGGGTGGGGAGTTCTCTACCGCAAAACATCTGAAAGGGATCTCCATGGGGCACAGCTGCTTCAAGAGCAAGTGCTTGGGTCTGTGTCCTGCTATAGGAAATACCTGAAAAGAATTGCTTAGACCTGTGATTCTCACAGTGCTCCTGTAATGGTACTTTAATTTTGTTTATTTATTTTATTTTTTATTTTTACATTTTTGATGTGTTCCTTAAGAGTTGTTTTTGCAAAGTCCTGTGCATTCTGACAGCAGTCGCTAGAGGGCTCTTGTGGGACACCTTTCAGAGCTGCCCCCTAGAGGCGGAGCTGAGAAAGAGGTGCTAGGCTACCCAGCAGCACAGAGCCCTTGGAGCTGATCAAAGGGTGGGTGGGTTGCCAGGGAACTCAGGAGCAGACACAAAGATGACAAAGTTGGCAGATCTCCTAAAGGCAATGAATCAGTCACCCAGTGGGGCGACAACACATGGAGCAGATAGAACAGACTATCCAGTATTCATCCACAAGCCACATGTGGTTATCCAGCCCTTGAAAGTGAGGCCAAAACTGAGATGTGCTTGAAGTATAAAATACATGCCGGATCTGGAAGGCTTAGTATGGAAGCAAAGAATGTAAAACATCTCAATTTTATTATATTGAGTATATGATGAAATTGGAATATTATAAATATAGTGGTTTAGATAAAACATATCATTAAAATCAGCAGAGCTGATGTTCTCTTTATAATTATAAAATTTAATATTGCACATGTTTATACTTCATATGACATCTCAGTTGGACCATGCTGTGCCATGACATTGTTATAGTTTGGATGTGAGGTGTCCCCAAAAGCTCATGTGTGAGACAATACAAGAAGTTTCAGAGGAGAAATGATTGGGCTATGAGAGCATTAATCTAGTCAATGCATAGTCCCCTGATGGGATTAACTGGTAACTGAAGGCGGAGAGGGTGTGGCTGGAGGAGGTGGGTCATTGGGGGCATGGCTTTGGGGTATATATTTTGTATCTGGCAGGGGAGTTTCCCTCTCTGCTCTCTGATCATCATGTGAGCTGCTTCCCTCTGTCACGCTTCCACCATAATCTGCCTCATCTTGAGCCCTGAGAAATGGAGCCAGCTGTCTGCGGACTAAGACCTCTGAGTCCTCTGATACCGGTAGCTCCCAAATAAACTTTTCCTCCTCTAAAATGTATTCTTGTCAAGTCTTTTAGTCACAGCAGTAAAAAAGCTGACTAAAGAAGGCACTTGGGAAGGAAAGACAGGAACTTGGTGGGGGCAAGGGAAAGAGTGGCAGAGCTAGACCTCCCTGGGAAGAGGCTTGAGCAATTTATAGACACTTGGCTTCCTTGGTTCCTAGTTTGTGGTCAGAAGTTCCGCCATAGGAGCTCATTAAGAGTTTGATAATGACAATGAAGACAATAATGAAGGCAAGGATGACTTTCTCGTAATAAAGTGGGTCAGCCCCTATCAGTCACAGCCTCCATTTCTCTAAGGTACTGCCAAACAGCCCCATATCACCTGAATGCTCATGTCACCCCAATAGTTTCTGACTTTACATCTCTGCAATTCCCTCTCCCTCATACATAAACCTCATGCCTGATGAACCTGTCCAAAACTACACCATTAAAAAATTCTGTATGTCAGATTAAACTCAACATCCAGCATATTAAATGCATCCCACGGTTGCCCCAGAGTTTCTGTATAAATCAGAATAAATGGCTAATGTCAAACCTGGATATATAGGGAAAAAATACATGCATTTATTACTTTTTCCCCAGAATAAAAGTATTTGACCATTTAGCATTTAGAAACTGGGAGAATGAGCTTTCATGAAATATTGCTCCTGCATGACCTGTCTGTTTAGAGGCAGACACATCTAACGTTTCTGTGAACATCATCTCTTGCTGCTTGGCATGTGTCAGACAGAGAAGTATGCTGTGTGTCACCTCCTTTTCCAGAGCAACATAATGGAAATCTTCCAGCTTCTTCCTCTTTCAGAAGACAGAGTTCACTACCTTTTATGTAATGTGCCAAATACAAATGAATAGTATAAACCATTAAAACAAAGACCTCCCACAAATTTTGATCAAGACCAAGGCCAAGAATCAAAACACACAGAAGTGGAAGCAACTGTGTGAAACAACAAATGAAATAGTGACTCGTAATTTTAATTCCTGGGGCACAACGTGAGTGCTCCTTAGACTGTCAACATGGCAGGAGCTCATGGTGCAGTACTCAAGTTGCTCCTTTCAGAAGAAAGCTCTGATTTTCTTGTGCCACTCGATTTCATCTCTTTGCCATCTCTGCCCCTGAAGTCCACCACAGAGTGTCCACCTCTGACTTCAAAGGCACTGCCAAGGTCACCCCGAAGGACTCTTTTAGCCACTCCTTTTCCCTTCCAATCTTCCCAGAGTGAAGACACTAAGTTTCTCCACCTACCAACCAAAGGCTCATTTCACAATTAGTAATGATGGTAGAAACATAAATCTTTACATTAAGGCAGATAGAACTGGTATTTGACAACAAATTGGCTTTTATTCCAGAAAAATATAAAAGATCTGTTTACATCTTTCAACAATGGTTCTAAGGGATGAATATTTAAAATATCTGTGCTTCCAATATATATGGAGTCCCCAGTGCTAAAAGGGGACATTTCTGTAAATGCACAAATGTATATGACAAAGTTCAGCTCCACCATAAATCCAAGGACAACTCTATTCATTGCATTCCTTTCCCCTGAACTCTGTATCATCCTTTTTGAAACAAGAGCAAGATTCATTTTGCCTCTCATTGAGGGTATTTCAGACAAACTTTCAGATCTATTGAAGTGATCTCATACCCTCCCAATTACATATACCTCCTAACACCCAGTACATCTCACAAAAGTATACACTGTAAGTTGCTTTGCAATAAGGAGGCTTAATCTAAAGAAAATAAACACAGTGAAGGTCAGCATATAAAATATATTTCCTCATCTAATGTGGATTCTAAATATTCCTTTATTTTGTAATATCTCATTTATGTTCTGCTCAAGACCCTATGGTAGGCTTTATGGGAGATACAAAGGTCAATAAAACAGGATTGTTGCCTTAAGGCATTGTGATCTCAGAAGGAAAAACTAAACAAGTCCACAAACTATGCTAGAACCTCCATAACATGCGATGCCCAGGGTGGATGTGGATCAATAGTACTTTAAAATCACACTCCACTGTTTCTTTCAATGTTTAACGTTGAGCCTATATCTATTGCTAATTACAGTGGTCCCTCCCATATCCAAGGGTTCTGAATCCACAGATAAAACCAACCATGAATGGAAACTATTTGGGAAAAAAATTGTGTTTGTACTGAACATGTACAGTGTTCCATATATAATACAATATAACAACTACTTACATGGCATTTATGTTATGTATTATAAGTAATCTAGAGATGACTTAAAGTATATGGAAAGATATGTTGAAGTCATATCAAATACTGTGCCATTTTGTATGGGAGATTTGAGCAGCTGAGAATTTTTGGCGGGGGTCTCGAACTGGTAACCCCCATAAATACCAAGGGATAACAGTACAACACTAAATATGACAAACACTTTGATTATTTGAAGTCCAAGCGCATGACGTGCTCCACCCTGAGCTGTCACAGACATTTTGCCCCCAGAAAGGCTGGGCATATCCAACAGCTACAGGCTGCACAGGGACAGCTTGAGGTAGCAGCCAGTGCAGAAAGAAGAGGGCAGAGAGGGCCGGGCAGGGAGGAGAGTGGTGAGAAAGGAGAGTGGGCAAAACAGGGAAACTTTGGGGCTTAAGAAGACAGTGACATAAAGGTCACAGTCTTGGAACTGTGGTTTGAGGTCTGTGTACAAGAAACTCTTTGAAGCTTTTGACCAAACTGTTTTGAACTGCCTTGCTCTCAGCTAAATGTTTGGGAATAAGTATATAATTCCCTTTTCTTTTTATCTCCATGCTTTGTATTTCCAAGGTACCTGGAACTTTTAACGAGTGCACACATCTTTCTTCTTCAAAAGACTTTGTTACTCAAAGATGGAATCTGAGGTTCCATCTCCTAAGAGTCACTAGGTCTCTTGGTATTAGGTTTTATTTTTACATTCAGGCAAAAGAAACTCCTGGTTTTTCAGATGATTTTATGTATTATGCACCAAGAAGTTTATTTTAGAATAAACTGGTACCTTTCAGGTAAAAAGCCCCAAAAGCTGATAGAGTTGACAGGAATGGCAGCTGGGGTTCTTGCTACACAAACATGGTATCATCAGTAACATTAATTAAAATTGGTAACAATACAGTCTTTTATAAAAAGCGACATCGGATGAGAAATTCCCTAACTTTGGGAGTCTTTTTAAAATGCACAACGAGGATATTTTAAATACAGGGTTTCCCCCTCTCACCTCTCAAAATATAAACTAGTGCTTTGGGCCATGGTAGTAATTTCACACAATGAATAAAAATGTAAAACCACTAATATATCTGAAAATACAATTTACTAAATTTTACTGACTGGTAAATTACATTGAGTCACCGTGACAAATGCTAATGGAATATGGGAAACTAAAGGCTGTCTTCTCATTGGCTGGGTGACTTGTCTTTAACAGCTCAGAGAAGACCAGCACAATAAACAGGAAATCATCTCCATGGCAACAGGCCATTCGACTTAACTTTTTAACACATGAAGAGGTAATTACTTTATTTTTTATTTCCATTTTTATAATTTTCACAGTTTATAATAGCAGTGAAGACCTCTGGGTCAGGCATTTCCTGGTTGTTAATAACAGGCTGATTTAAGGTCACTGATGCTTAAACATTGTGCCAATTTTTTTTCTTTTTAATGAAAAGAGAGCTGTGATTTTTTTTCCTCTTCCTGAAGTCTGTAGCACAAATAAATGACAGAATTTAATGTTCACACACATGGTGTTTTGATTTCCTGTAGATGATAACATCAGGGAAGAGGCTGATAACCACAGAGTGTTGGAGGGTGGAGCAGGTAGCTTCAATAAAGACGCAGGTGGGTCCCTGGGGGTGACAGGTGGGAGGTTGGAAGGTAAACCTGGGGGATAGAGAGAAGAGACTTTGCAGAGCAGAACTTGAAAGAAGATGCACAGCCTCAAGGTGTGGGAATGTCTTGGAGTCACTGACCAATGGGTTCTTTAAATGTACTGCAGGGGCAGCATCCTGGGTAGCTTCCCTGGCCTTGGCGCTCCCAGAACTCCCAGAAAATGTTTCTTTCCCTACTAGGAGGTAATTTTAGTGATCTATGCATGAAAACATTCCAAGGCAGCCTGCAGTCATAGGTTGTCTTGAGAACTAGAACTAAAAGTGACGGAAGTCATGATCTAAGGTTGAACACAGCAGACACTCTGTGGTAGAAACAGGGTGCACACGAAGGGGCAGAGTTTTCTTCAGCAGCCTGCTCACAATTTAAAATTCAGCTCTAAATTCTAGCTCCTCTGGGACTCTGAAAGGAAGAGGAAAGCAATTCAAGAACACTAGAACCACCCTCTTCAGCTCTTCCTGCCCAGAGCACAATCCTATTAGCCATCAATTTGGATGTAAGCATCCAAAGTAAAAGAGAGGACAGGAAGGAAGTCTCTGTCAACTGCACTCTGTGCAGGCAAAGCCCTGGAATCCACCAAAGGAAGAGAGAAGCTACAGAGAACAGAGAGGAGAAGGGCCTGCTACAGGCCAAATTTTCCAATTCAGAACACAGACCCAGAAAGACACTGGAAACAAAGACAGAGATTCTTTTTATGGGAAGAAAAAGAAGACTAGAAAAAAGGAAAGAATCCTACAGAAGCGGAGATGTGCACAGCTCAGGCACAGGAACCTCGGACTCCTGGAGATGGCCCGTGGGAGTTGTGCTTCCTTGATAAATTCTGGTGATCTGATGACTGTACAGAGGAGATGAGATTGCTCACAAACTTTATTTAGGAGAAAACACTGAAGTTATTTGACATTTTTTTCTAAAACTCTTTTATTAGCATATGGTACTGTTGGAGAAGTCATGGATTCACTAATAGTATCTTGGGAGCTAAAGGGCAGCAACACAGACTTCTCTGTTATAGTCTTGGAGAGGATTCCTCTAGAACTCCTCTTGCAGGGATTTTGTGATCATCGTGCTCATCAGCCACATTGCCACAAATGCCTTAGGACAAGAGGTCACAACCATTAGTTCTTTCTTTTCCATTCCTGTATCTCATCATAGATTTTATTACCTTCAGATCTGAGATGTGGAATCTGCTCCTCCACCCCCCACCCCAAGTCAGGCCATCTGGACTTTCTGGCATCATCATGAATGTGGTATTGTGCGCAGGAGCCAGAATTCCTCCTCTTGGATGAGGGCTTCTCAGATTTAGAATCTGCTGTTTTTCTCCTATTCCCAAGGAATCAGGGTCAGCTTGTGGAAAGTTGCAGGGCAGTGTACTAAATGTGGGAGTGCCCATCCTCCCTCTAACCTTTCCTTATCCAAACCATCAAATGAGGAGGTCAAATGCCTTAATATTCTCAGGATCCTCCAGAAGAGTTTTATACTGTTATGCACTGCCACTCGTCCCCAAAGTACTATAAACATTCATGAAAAGAGTTGAGTGAGTCAAGGGGAAACTCAGTGCTCACATGAGTCTTCTGAATGCCAAGTGCTGGACTAGGAAGGTGAGCACATCCTTTAGCCCACCTGGGCCTCAGTGGAGTAAATTAAACCTTGTGCTCTGCTCTCCAGCTAACTTCAAAATAACCTTCCCAACCCCAGCTCGTCTTCTGATCAGGGAGAGAGAGGAATCCTGACAACATCACAAAAACCTTTATCTTCCCGGGATAACCTGCTCTCTGTCAAGTGATGCTGCCTCCCTGGGGGTCACAGCACAACCCCTCCTGCACCTCAATGCTTCTTTCTTGTCATGCGCTGTATGGTGGGTCCCATCCATTTCCTGAAGCCTCCAGCAGGGATTAGTTCTCTCTTATTGTACTATGAACTGGGCTGATCTTTGTAAACTAGATCGAAATCTTAGTGAGGACAGGCACCGTGCCTACCTTGTTTTCAGATCCTGTCTCCATGTCAGGAGCATAGTAGATATTCTTCTTCTGTTTGTTTGTTTTGTTGTTTTGAGGGGTGTAGTTTGCACAGGTAGCAGGAAGCCCATTTGCTTGCTCTTTCTAGAGCAGTTTCACATTTGTGCTCATCTGCTGGCTCTTTTAGTCTTTCTTAGAACATCTATTTTCTAATGCCAAACAAATAACCAAGTGTGCCTTCTTCCTCTTGAGCACCCTTCTGAGGCATGCTATTTACAAAAAAACTCTTGCAAAGTCACCGCTATCTTCCTGGCATTCCTCGTTTAAATAACAGCTGGAATTATCTTCTTTTCATTTCTGTTTTATTTTTTTTTTTGGTACTGGGGATTGAACCCAAGGACACTCTACCATGGAGCTATCTTCCCAGTCATTTTTATTTTTTGTTTTGAGACAGTGTATTGCTAAATTTCCTAGGCTGGACTCAAACTCTCCATCCTCCTGCCTCAGCCTCCCATGCAGCTGGGATCATAGGTGTGCACCACAGAGCCCAGCCCACTTTCCTATTCTTAACTAAGATATTTCTGTAACTGCCTTTTCTTTCAGCACTTGGGGCATAGCTTCACTATGACATATCACTGAGACTTCGAAGTCTTCCTTAGGAAACTCACTCTATTAATGGCCTCCCTTGCTACCTTTTCTTGAGTCTTATATGCCTACCAGAGTCCTGGGGCATCCTTGGATATTTCTGTGGTTTGAGACTAACGGGTATGGATGCATTTGCACCATCCTAGCTTACAGCCTCATTTTCCATTGTCAGTTCCTCAGTTTTCTGGGAAGACATCAAACAACACTACAATAGTCTAGTACAGATGGGAAAGCCCTTGTGGAGGAGGTTCAGTCTTGATTATTTAAGAAAGGCTACAATCTAGGTATTGTGTGATCAAGGTTGGCCTTCGTTGGGAGAGCTACTGCGTGACAGTGAACTATGCAGTTAGACCTCAGATTTTGTCATTGAGAAGAGCAAGGCAGCAAGGCTAATAGGTCCTCGCTCCAGAAGACACTGGAAAGCATTCTAAGGGAGTCAGAATTCTGAAGTCCAGATGAGACTTGCAACAGAAGGCAGAAAACAGAACCAGGTTTTAAACAGAAGTTGGGTCTGTCAGGGGAGACCCAGAGAGATCTTTCCACGTGGTTTTCTATTGATTCAGTTAGCTTTAATTAGCTTGGCTCTTTGGGACTACTCTCCTTTAAGAGATGACTGAAGGTTCTGCTGCATCTTTTGGGAGCCATGTCACCGCAAAAGCATCAGGGTGGCCTTAAGCAGGGTCTATTCTTGGAAGGGCAATGGAGAAAATCAACCTGCCAGAGTATGGGAAAAGATTCACACAAGATAAACACCTAGGTGGAGCCTGGGGTGTAAGGAATCCTGAGGAGGATCTGGGACTCTGAATTAGGCAGAGTGTTGCAGGATGGGACATGTGGGAGGTAGGGTGGATGGGGATCGATTTAGGGAGATTTAAAGCCTAACTCTTCCTCAGCCTCTGGTCAAACTGGCACAATCAAAAATCAAGTCAGGGCTTCACATGCCTTCACTTCTCAACTTTGTTTAATTCATGTCCTTCTAGAGCCCTTCCGGAGTGGACTGCAACAAAGATCTTTGTGGTTTTCACTAAATCCACTTCATTCATTTTCCTGCCTTTCATTTGGCACATATTTGTCAAATACTCACTAAACTGTAGGCACTGTGTTAGCTACTTAGGATACGTTGGTTCATAAGGCAGACGCAGTCCCTAGAAAACTGAGGTCTCAAATGGATGCTGGAAAACAGTATTTATTTCAGGTTTTATGATCCCTTTTGCAAGTAGCCAACATTGTTCTTGTAACACAGAAGTAGCCATAGACAATATGTAAATGAACAAGCAGCTGTATTAAAAAGAAATTGTTTACAAAAACAGATGGCTGTCCAGATTTGGCTCAGGGTCATAGTTTATTGACCCCTGACCTAGAAGGGAAGTCCCTAAGTACATAATTGTAGTCAGCGAAGGTACTGAGTATTTCAAAGGGGGAAGAATGATAAAAGAACAAAGAGTAAGGAACCCTAAGTTGCCAAGTAGACCAGAACTGAGGATGTGGTGTTTAAACTCCAATCTGAAAGTCTAATAATGTGATCTGGTTGGATACTAGGAAGTTGGAAAGGCAGAGAATATTCCAAGGAGAGGGACAAACATGGACAAATCCCCAGGCATGAGAAGGAGCATGGCAGACATTCGGCACAGCTTCAAGGAGGAATGAAGGATGAAAACCAGTGAGAGAGAAGACTACAAATGTGCACACAAAGCAGATTATATAAGGCCCGGTAAGTCACATGTAGAAGTGTAGACTTTTCCCAACTGGGAGCCAGTTAAAAGCTGAGGCCCAATCCACCCAAGAGAGGATGGTAATCTGAGTTTTGGGATGATGGGAAACAGTGGCTGAACTCTACAAATAGTTCAAGTGGTTGAAGTTTACAAACAGCAACAAGCTCAGAAATTGTCTCTGTGGTTTGAGATGAAGGGGTGAACATGGCTCTCTACCTAGCTTGGAGTCTCATTTTACCACGTTTTGCTTTCTGGAAGAAGGACGAACTTTGGTGGGGGAAGGATACAGTTAAACAGGGTAGGAAGTAATTGTAGAAGAGCAGAATTAAAAGGTAGCTTGAGTTGAATGGAGCATCTTCTCCATCTCCTTCCTTTTTTAGCACATGAAAAGGTATACAAGATAGATTATCAGGTCTTTGTGAAATGAAGGCTCTTGTTCATACATAGCTAAACCCATGCTGTTGTTGAATAATGAATTTTCTATATGTAATACTTTGAAATGCTTTGATGGACTTCTGCTGGAAATGGCAGATAGGTGTATACCTTTTAGTTTCTCAAAAATATCAATCAGTCTGACTTGGCATCTCAGAGTCTCTAAAAGGCACAGAATCTTCTTTCTAAAAATATCCAAAAGGCTTTAGGGACAGAATGAGAACAACTATTTAGAATATTTTAAAGATCTTTGTAAGGGATATGTGATTATTTTTTAATGTTTTTTTTTAGTTGTATATGGACACAATGTCTTTATTTTATTGCTTTGTATGTGGTGCTGAGGATCGAACCTAGGACCTTATGCGTGCGAGATAAGCACTCTACCGCTGAGCTATAATCCCAGCCCAGATATGTGATTTTTTAAATTCTGGAAAATTTTAATTCCAGGAAAAGCCAGATGTGACACCATTACTTTCCATTCTACTAAGCATTAGGTTGGGCTTTCTTTTGGTAATTAGTCAAGCAAAGCTCACGGGAATAAAAAACAGAAAAACAAAATCCAACAAACCTTTTTGCCTGTGACAAACAGTTATGTGATGATCATTTTATTCAGGCAAATCAACAAGTGTTGCTGATAATAGAATGTAAGTGTTCTTGAAGGAAGATTCCTGGGGAAACCACTCTTACCCAGAGCACTCAGTGCAGGTATGAACAGGAGAATAAGATCAACTCCAGTGAGTGGATCTCTCAGTGGAACAGAATCCAATTTGAAGAGTGAAAGCTAAGATGAATCTTGTCCATCTACCTCTTCATCCAGCATCTCCTTTTGTGTAGCCATCAGTCCTGCCCTGAAAAGTCTGCAGGAAATAGCAACATCCATTGAGTCCCAGGTACACTGGGGAGCTCCAGGCCTGGAGCCATAACTGTAGGGCTCCATGTCACTCTCTACAGGCAAAGTAAAGCAAAGAGGGCAGGACAGTTTGGAAACCAACTGCTTAATTCTGGCTTCCTTCCAGTCTGCTCTCAGAGATGGAGACTTCTTCCACACCTCACCCCTGTGTGCTTGTTCAATGAGTTAGCCAATTTTATTGCTCAAGTACTATACATAAATAACAGCTTAATTGTCATGTTTTTTTCTTATAAAGAATTACTCAAGCAATGCTATTTTTTTTCAGCTGGTGTAAAACAGCACAGAGAAGACTGGGCCTTCATAACAGACGTTGTGGACTACCTTGTTTAACTAACAAGATTGCAAAGCACTTGTAGACAGAGACTGTTAGAGACTTTTAACATGTATTTTTTCATAATGCCATGAGTAGAGAGGCTTAATAAAGTTGTTGGGAAATGCATAGTCTGATCTGGGTCCCTCCCATTGCATATGGGTTGTGGCACTCAGAAGAGGCTCCTGCCCAAACCCAGTCCCTAGAGTGGCTTCCTCTTTGGGTTGGAAACTACCCAGGACAATGAAAAGCCTTCAAAAAAATTGAAGCTTTACCCGGACGCGGTGGCTCACGCTTGTAATCCCAGCACTTAGGGAGGCTGAGACAGGAGGATGGCGAGTTCAAAGCCAGCCTCAGCAATGGCGAGGCGCTAAGCAACTCAGTGAGACCTTGTCTCTACATAAAACACAAAATAGGGCTGGGGGTGTGGCTCAGTGGTTGAGTGCCCCTGAGTTCAATCCTCAGTACCAAAAAAAAAAAAAAGAAAAAATTGAAGCTTTTTTGACCCAACCTTCATGCTAATCTCAGGCAGATTCCTTGCAATGACTTGCAGCTGTGACTGTCATTCTGCCATGGGGAAAGTGTCAGCAAGACCAAGAATAGTAGCAGTCTGTCATCTCCCTGTTTTTGACGTTCTCATCTAAAATGTTAATTAAGGAGTTGCTATGCACTGAATGAAAATAAAAGTCAAGAAAAGTGGCAAAGGCAAAAAGTGCAATTGTGGTAGTATTAAAATGCAAAATTTGTTTTCCTGCATGGTGTGTGAGTTCCATTCTACTCGTTTGGGCTGTGCACATGTTCTTACTAGAGAATAAATATATAGTGATGCCCATCAAATCAGAAGAAAATTCAGTAGACGTGTGGTTTTTGTTTCAGTTTAAAATCTATCCCCAAAGTTAGTTGCTTAAGTAGATTCTGGTTTGATTAATGTCTTAGTACATGAAATTGTGCTTCTATTTCACACATTTGTTCAAATTTCCTAGCACAGAGAACAACTCAGCAATGCTTTCATGAGTCTGTACCTCAGATGGATGGACAAGGTCTTTATTTTTCCACATTAACCTTTGGAGTGAAACTGTGATCAGAAGATTTAAAATTATCAATTTTATTTTTAGACACATATAAATGCTTTTATGGTAATATCTGAATATAAAATCTAAAGACTATTAGCTATAAACCTAGTTTAACAAAAATTTATGACTGTCTAAGGGGTTTTGTAGTGGTTATCTTTTATGCTTTTGGTTAATTCTTTCCAGCATAACAAAGCTTTTGGAGAATATCTGAAAATGTGTTCTATTAACTAAACAAATAATGGCTTCATTCACTGGCTCAGAGCTCTCTATGCCTGGGCAGGAGATACTGTCAGAAATAGCAAGGCCTGGATGGAATTGAAATTTGACCTTTAATCTTTGCTGAAAGCATAACATTTCAACTATCTTAAGAATGTGTCAGATAAAGGAAATGAGCTGGACAGGACAAATGCAGATGGAGAGAAAGAAAATTATGCTAGGTCACAGAAACCAATGAATTGATACTGTTTGCTGATCAGCTACTGCTCCTAGTATCTCACGGCATGCTTTTATCCATCCTTTCCACTAATTATTTAAAGATTTTAGTTGAAATGTGACTAATTTTCTGTCTTCTCTGATGTCCATTAGATATTCTTTCAACTAATCAGAAGTTGTTACATTCGAACATTTTTAAAAACTGAGTTTAAAAACCAATTAAAAAATTTGGAGGAATTTTAAACACATTAGAGAAACATTTCCAAGTCTTCTAAATGCATAAGTCAAGAATCTTTAAGGCAAGATCCATCACTTCTGGCAGTAAAACAATAAAAAACAAGGGAAACATTTCCAGAAATTGGCTTCCATGGTGTTTTTTCCAAGTTTATTTTGAAAAGCAGGTGACTTTTTAGTCATGAATGTAATGTCATCTTTATACTGAAGGGAAAGTTTACTTATGGTATGTTAGTTTTTTGTCGCTCTAATGAAATACCTGAGATAATTAATATCTGCAATAAAGGTTATTCTGGCTCATAGTTTTAGAGGGTCCAGTTCATGATTGGTGGACCTGTTGTTTTGGGCCTCTGATGGGCCTGATGGCAATGTTGGGGAGTTCGTGGCAGAGCTGACTGCTTACCCTGTGGCCAGTGAGCAAAAGAGAAAGAGGAAAAGGCTGGAATCCCACAGTTTGTTCTGCAGGCATTCCCCCAATAACCTAAGGACCTTCCTCCAGGCCCCATTTCCTAAATGTCCATAGTACCTCCCAATAGTGTTGCCCTGGGGACCAAGTCATTAACACATGGACCTTTGGGGGACATTTATCCAAATCATGGCCTTTCACTAATAAAAGTTTATATTGGAAGGAGGTACACAAATTTTTTGCTGATCATTTGCTTTTTCATTGCTACTATATTGAATGCGATCTCTAATCTGTAGAAAACTTTTGTAAACTACTGGTGTATTGGAGTTTACGTTCAGTTAGAATTAAATAATATAATCCACTTAACTATGGCTCAATGACAGCATGTAACAATTCCTAGAGCTCAGGCAGGTAACACCCTGCCTCCCTGGCACTGGTGATCTGGGACCATTAGATGTGTTGACCAAGTAGGGAAGTTAGAGCAACCCTTATATCCCATATTAGTATATTTCATGTCATTGATCTTTTTATATATGAAAACAGATAAAAATAGAAGTTCTAATGTTTTCCCATTCTCCAGTTGATCATCTTTTAAAACAATAAGTGATAAGTGAATGCTGATCCATAATGTGTGAACACAGGAACGATGGGGGAACTCTGTTCACAGGGGTGTAAGGGGGGAGGGGGCATGGGGACAGTAAAGGTGGTGGAGTATGATGGCCATCATAGCCCTAGCTTTATGTATGACTGCATGTATGTTGTGATTCTATATCACTTACAACCAGAGAAATGAAATGTTATCCTCTCATCTGTGTACAATGAATCAAATTGCTCTCAAATTGGAAAAGAAGTTATTTTTAATGCAACTTTGGTTTCCTTTCATTATCTTTTGTATCCATGTATGTACCGTACCTTAACAATCTTAACAATCTTAAATGAATTGCACAGAGGTAGCAAAAATGCAGAATTGCCGTTATATAACCCGAATTTCCCTAGACTTCACAAGAAAGATCATTAACAGTGAGATTTTAAATTTCATTGTCTTTTTGGATTTACTTGCATTTGCAAGACATTTGATTTTCTCTAAAGCCCATGAAATAACTTCTGGGTCTTGTGTGTGGGGGGGTATCTCCCATGAATTTACAAATCATCCTTTCAAGCTCTTTCTTGCCTTCTTTGTTTTGGCTATTATCCAGGAGGGAAGTGGTTTGCCGCTGTCCCCAGGGCTGTGGTCTTTGTTGATGATGTTGATTATTTGCCCAGTGACCTGCATCCTGGGACTTCCCCGACATACTAACACTTGAAGTCTGCTGTAGAGGAAAATCAGTAGTGCAAGACAATCATTTGGTTGAATGATGACATGATCCAAATGGAATCTCCCCAACTGACATTTCTGTCTTCTCAGAATTTTTTTCTACTTTTATGATTTTTGATTTCACAATTATTTTTAGCCAAATGTTCCTGCCCTGCGATGTTTGCAATATAGAGGAATTGGAAACAACCATTAAATTGCTGTCACATTTTCACTTTTACAAACTCCACAGAGCACAGTGATTTCGTTGGCAAGAAACATATTGGGAGGAAGAAAAATAGAAAGAAAAAAAAAGAAAAGAAATAGATCCATTTACCTATTATTTTAAAAAAGTAAAAATAATTAAGATTTGCATCAATATGAAACAGGCTAGTGATAACCACATTATACACACAGGGGAAAAATCAAATTTGACAAATATTCATTTTCTAAGGAAATCATCTATTCAAAACCAAACATTTATCCAAAGCTAAGTTGTTGATTTTCGTCCATATCATCTTGTTTCAAATTAAATTGCTTAAGATCAAATTGTTTTTAGCCAAGTCATCTGGAGAAAATATCCTTCTCTCCAGTTCTGAGTCACTTTCTGTCATTTCTGCTCTGGAGGCACATTCCTTGGGTCCTGGTCATTTATAGAGAATTCCATGGAAATAGGTCCTCACTTCAGTTTGCAGCCCTGCCCGCCAGGAAGCTTCAGTCAATCACTGCAGCCTGATACTGTGGATACTGTCATCTCTTCCTTTAGCAAGCTCTTCCCAACTATCCTCCCTCATTGTTCAAGGGGATAACTTAAGGGACCTGGAAATTTGATCAAGTTGCATACCAAGTCAATGTTAGGAAATCTCCAGGTTAAGTGGTATTTTATAATATTTTAAAGTTATACCCATTATTCAATGTTTAATTCTGCCAACACACCTCTATTTGGAGCAGAATTAGTTTCATCATTTTACAAATGAGACAAAAATGAGTTTTAGAGCTGAAGGGAACTTCAATATAATTTAAAAGTTCATGGATGCAATTTACAACAGGTGTAATCTCCAAAGGATGTAATTTCCTGTGGCACATGAGGTAGTCCAGATAATTTCTCCATTTTGTTTTGATTTCACTATGTTTGGTATGTGCTGATCCACCAGGTGGAGTGGGCAGATCTCTGAGCTGATCCCCAGTGATCCTTGCTGCCTAGTATTCATGTCCTTGTGTAACTTCCTCCTTTGCAATAGGCTAGACCTAGTGACTTGCTTCTAATTAATCAAATATGGGAACGGTGATGAGATGTCACATCTGAGATTAGGTTACAAGAAGACTGTGACTCTCACGTTGCTCACACTCATTTTCTCTGGCCCTCCTTGCTTGGTTGCTCAGATGAAGTAAATGCCCTGTTGTCTGCTGCCCCCTGGAGAGACCCATGCAGGGAGGAACTGAGAGAGATCACTTGGCAATAGCCCAAGAGGACCTGAATTTTTCCAACAACCAGGTGAGTGACCTCAAGAGCTAATCCTTCCCCGGCCAAAACTTTGATGACTACAGCCCTGGTCAATAAACTTGATTGCAGCCTTTGAGTGTCCCCAACCCTGTGAAGCTGTGTCCAGACTCTTCACATACAGAAAGGGCTAGATAATAAATGTTATTTTAAGCAATTGAGCTTTGGAATAATTTTTCCATGCAATAAAGTTGCAAAAGGTAATGAATATTGAATATCTTCCCTTACAATCTGGATGCTTTTGAATTAGACAAAGAAGGCCATCAGAGGATGCATCAGTACATTTTTTCCCATGAAGTCAATTAACAAAACAGCAGAAAACAATGACTATAAGGTTGTCAATGGGGAGGACTGTGTAGTAAAGTGTGATTGAGTGTACTTTCAAAGTCTGTTACAATGCAAATAAACAGATTTTGAAAAAGTGAATTTTATGTGAAATGCTGTGAAAATCTTAGAAGATGACACACGGAATGGAAAGGACCCAGGTCTTCAAATTAGATTGGCAAGTGTAGACTGATTGTAAATTCGCAATCCTAATACTTAACTCATTGATTCTAAATAAAAGTTATAACTCGGTTCAACACCTCGTTAATTGATGCTCTTTTGCTTTTCTTATTGCCGTTGATAAAGTGAAGGCCCAGAAAGGTAGAGTGACTTAATGTACCCCTAAAAGGGGAGATCCGGGGCCTACTGCTAATCTGATATGCTCCAAATTGCCCAAGTACTGAGTGGCAGATTTTGAAGCATGAATTCCATCCCCTGGCATACTCCACATAACACAGTGAGCACCAAATCACCAACTCTTTGTCTAACTCCCCAGAAGAATTCTCGCTGGGACTTTTGTTAAAACTAATAACTCTAGTGAAGTTTGTAATGCACTAAGAACAAAGGCTTATAAAGATAGATGGAAGAAGAGTGGCACTTCGTTTAGATAAATCCACCTTTAAAATGCCATCTTCCTAAACACAGCCTTTCCTCCACCCTCTGTCTTTGATTTTGACATTGATAGAGAAGCTTTCAAGAGAGCAGCATAGCTCACTTAGATGAAGCTACTAATTTCAAAGAACAATACATCATGAATGGCACTTCTGTGGGGTGATCGTAACAGCAATTGTCTTCTGCCCATTTTTTTCCCTGGAACATTTTCTCTTGTGTTGTTCCTCTTGGTATTGTTAAGGACTAATCACAAGTGAGAAAGGGAGAGAGAGAGACAGAGATAGACACAGAGACAGAAAAGAAGAAGGATAGAACTACTTGGAAGAGTAGAGAGTGTAGATGAGGCATGACATCTGCAGGATGTCACAGCACCTGAACTGTTTCAGAAGGGAATGGGTCCTTCCCCCATGCACTCAGGTCTGGATGTCTTGATCCATAAGATGAAGAATTCAGAAAAAAAAGTCACCAGCCTTCAATCCTGGAGTGGTCTGAAGTAGCACAGAACACTGCTATGGTACATCCGCCTCCCTGCTTCCCATCATAAGGAGACTGGAGCAGAGAACCCCAGGGCACCGGCCCCATCTTTGGTTTTCCATTTGGCACTTGGTGAACACCCTCTTGGGCATTAAAAATGAAACAGTTGATCTTACGGATAACTTACTGAACATGCTGATATAACAGACATTTGGGGTAAATATGTTCCAAATAAAACTATTCATGAATAAATAAATTGTAGCTCAGAAAATTATATCCCAAGCTGGGCATGGTGACACACACCTATAATTCCAGCGACTTGGGAGGATAAGACAGGAGGATTGCAAGTTTGAGACTAGCCTCAGCAATTTAGCAAGGCTCTAAGCAACTTTGTGAGACCCTGTCTCAATTAAAAAAAAATTTTTTTAAAAGGTCTGGGTATGTGGCTCAGTGGTTAAGCACCCCTAGGTTCAATCCCCAGTACCATACACACAAAAGGAAGGAAGGAAGGAAGGAAGGAAGGAACGAAGGAACGAAGGAAGGAACGAAGGAAGGAGGGAGGGAGGGAGGGAGGGAGGAAGGGAAAATTATATCCCAAAGTGAAGGTCTCAGAAGCAGCCTCAGAAGCAAAATCTGTGACCTTCTTCTACTCTTCTCCACCCACTCTGCACCTTCCCAGGCAACCCATAGAAACTACAATTCCTCTTCCATAAGGTGGGTCGAAGAACCTGAACCCATGTTTGCCCAATATTGCTCTAACTTTTTCTCATCTTTCTGTGTAGAGTTAGTCACAAAGACATTCTCTGACCTACCTTGTTCGATTGTAGGTCATAAGGCCCCATTTCTGAAAGGGTCCTGCTCCCTACCTGGAAAGAAGCAATGTTATACAGAGAGGCCAAGAAGAATCTGAATGGACAGGACTTTCTGGGCTTCCTCAGCATTGCTATTAGACCGCATACTTGTCCTGTTGAATTTCTATGCAGCTGACCCTGCTTCATCAAACC